>CAUYPK010114160.1:0-10538 GCA_963574355.1 Loris lydekkerianus | reverse complement strand
TTTTATCCTTTAAGGTAAGGTGAGATTCTTGTATACAGCAGATATCTGATCTGAGTTTATGTATCCAGTCAGCCAGCCTGTGCCTCTTTAGAGGACAATTTAAACCATTCACATTAATTGAGAGAATTGGTAAGCCTGGTGGTGTTTTGGGTGTCATGATTTTCGGATGTCCAGTAGACATTTTAAATCCTTTCACCACTGTGGAAGTTGGGTTTTGTTCAACCATTTCTGGGTGAGTTTACTGTGGAGGTAGAGCATTGTGTTGGTCATTGTGGAGGGTGGGTCTGAGAATATCCTGGAGAGCTAGTTTAGTTATGGCAAATTTCTTCAGCGTGTATGTCATTAAAGTATTTGATTTCTCCATCACAAATGAAACTCAGTTTAGCTGGATACAGGATCCTGGGCTGGAAGTTGTTTTGTTTTAGGAGATTGAAAGTCAATGACCATCTTCTTCTGGATTGAAACATTTTGGCTGAGATATCTGCAGTCATTCTGATACTTCTCCCTTTGTAGGTGATGCTTTTCTTACGTCTGGCTGCTTGCAGAATTTTCTCCTTCATCTTAACTTTGGCAAAGTTAATCACAATGTATCTAGGACATACTTTATTTGAATTGAGTCTTGCAGGGGTTCTGAAACTGTCTGTTATCTGAAGTTCTGTATCTCTTGCAATACTTGGGAAATTCTCCTCCAAAATCTCTTGGAGTAGAGCATTTGTGCCTTTAGGACCATCCTCTTCTCTGGGAATTACTATAAGATAAATGTTTGATCTTTTGGATTGATCCCACAACTCTCTCAGGGAATGATCAGTTTTTGCTTTCCATTTGTCTGCCTCTTTGAGTGTTTGGGAATGTTCAAAAGCTTTGTTTCATTTTCAGAGATCGTTTCTTCTGCCTGATCAACACTATTACTGAGAGAGTCTACTGTATTTTGGAGATCCTCAACTAACTTTTTCATTTCCTTGAGTTCTGCTACCTCTTTTCTCATTACGTCCATATCTTTGGTGACTTGGGCTTTGAATTCATTAATTTCTTGAGACAACTTTAGAACTACTCTTTGGAATTCAATTTGTATCTTTTCTTCCATTCTATTTACCTTATTTGCAATCCATATTCTGAATTTGATTTCTGCAATTGTTGCCATTTGTCTATGCAGGGCATCTTTAGTTGTAGGAGGGAGGTTGATCTACTCTGGTTATTCATGTTGCCAGAGTTCTTTTGTTGGGTCCACACCATGTTTATTTTCCACCATTTAGTTATTAAAACTGGTAGAGTGAGATTGAACTGGGGTTCCCAGATAGTAGAGATAGCCCCTTACTAAAGCACTAGGCTTTGTAATTATAGCTTATCTCCTACAACCTTACAAAGGTCCCTGTCAGAATTTTGGCCAGAGACTCCGAGGACCTACTTGGTGAGATAGTACAAGCTAGCTCTGTTTTGATATCAGCCAACCTCTATTCTATCCTAAGAAACCACAGTATTAGGTTTAAATCTCCATTGGGAAGAGATACAAACAGCTGTGTCACCCAGCCCCCACCCTTCAGTTCTTTTCCACTATAGAACTTTGAAGGTCAACCTCAGAATGTCCCCGAGTTTACAGCCCCAGACATGGGTTCCAATAAAATTGTCTCAGGTGGTGCAAACCCTGCTCAATAGAGAGGGATTCAAGGGTCTCCAACAACACAATTGGAGCCAGAGGTCCACACTCCTGCCTGCCAGACTCAGTTCACACTGTTGTCCACTTCTCTGCTCACAGGCCCAGTTTGAGCCAGGAGCCATGCCCCTGTCCACTGGTCTCAGTCCACACCCAGCTAGCCTCTGCTTGCCAGACCAGTTGGAGTCAGGGGACCATGCCCTGACCTGCCAGTCTCAGTCCACTGCCTGGCAAGCTTCTGTTTGCAGGCTCTGTTAGAGTCAGGGCACTGCACTCTGCCCGCAGGAGTGCTTGAGAGTTCTGTTGGAATTGGGGGGCCACGCCCTTGCTCTCAGGTCTCAGTCCATGCCTAGCTAGCCTCTGCTTGCAGGCCTAGCACGGGCTGGGGACCAGCCCTGTCTGCCAAACTCAGTCCACTCTGGGGCAACCACTCTCCCAATGTGGGTGCTGTCAGAGCCAGTCCCGCCAGACACAGCCCAAACCAAGGGTCAACACCACCACTGGCTGGGCATAGTCATAATCATAACTGCTCCTGCTGAGTGTCCCTTTCTTCCCACACCCTTTTTCTTCCCCATGAGTCACAGATTCTGTCCTGATGGTTGGTGGTCCACACTATGCCCTGATCTCTCCACACTATGCCCTGATCTCTCAGGACAAGACCAAACACTCTGTGCTCTGCAGGGGGCAGAACTTCAGATAGCCATGCGAGGGGGAAAGGGCAGATTGGGAGTTTGGACTTGTAGGGGAAAATATCTGTTCAATTATATGCCTGGCGGGATGGTGTCTAGATTCATAAGTGGGACCTCCCTGGAGAAAGAGACCTGGAGTTTAGTGGCTCTCTCCAGCAGGTAAAATGAGAGGTCTTTTGTTCCCTGCTCATTCGCAGATAGTCTGTGGCAGGCCTCCTGTGGGGAGGGGTCTCCTTTCCTCTAGTCAATAGGCTTTGTATCAGTAATTTGTTTTCTTGAATGCTCTTCCTTGGAGTTACAGCTTGCTGAACTTCTTTTTTGGCTCAGCTCCCCACCTTTGGCTTCATAGAGTCTGATTCTGTCCAGTTTTTCTTCCTCTGCTCAGGAGCCTCTGCCAAGGGTTGCTACCAGTAGTCCCTCTTCCCAGAATTCTTTGCAGTCCTCTTCTTGATCTTACTGAGATGAATTTATTTAATAACAAGCAAGCTATATCTTGTCATTTAACAAGGAAGCGGGGTTAGATCTTTTTTTTTTCTTTTTTTTAAGAGAGGGTCTCATCTCACTTTGTTGCACAGGCTGAAGTGCAGTGGTGTGATCATAGCTCCCTGCAGCCTGGAATTTAAGGGATCTTTCCTCAGCCTCTTGAGTAGCTGGACCTATAGGTATGTGCTACCACCCCTGGCTAATTAAAAAAAAAAAAAAAAAAATGTTTTTAAAGAGATAGGGTCTTGCTATTTTGCACAGGCTGGTCTCAAACTCCCGGGCTCAAGTGGTTCTCCCCACTCAGCCCCCCAAAGCACCAGGATTAAAAGTGTGAGCCAGAATATCTTTCTAGAAGGTCCCTTGAGGTCAAGAACTGCTTGTCCCATTTGCCAGCACTTAGGACTCTGTATTTACTCACTGAATTTGTTATTTAATAGAATCCTTCTTTCCTGTTTCTTGTCCCCTATTTTTCTCTGTGTGTGCTAAGGCCTACTTCTAAGAATACTATTAATTTAAAGAGTTCTTTTTAGTAATCTCTTCACAATTTGTTTACTAATCTCAGAAATTTCTCTTTCAAATATTTATCAAGAGCAAATCATCTTAAAACAGTAAGGCCTTACTATTTCCTCCTACCCAAAAAGAAAATCATTTGAAAAGTAGGCCAGGCATGGTGGCTCAAGCCTATAATCCTAGCACTTTGGGAGGCCAAGGCGGTGGATTGCCTGAGTTCACAGGTTTGAGACCAGCCTGAGCAAGAGCAAGACCCCTGTCTCTAAAAATAGCATGGCACTGTGGCTGGTGCCTATAGTCCCAGCTACTGGGAGGCTGAGGTAAGAGAATTGTTTGAGCCCAAGAGTTTGAGGTTGCTGTGAGCTATGACACCACAGCACTCTACTGAGGATGGAAGTGAGACTCTGTCTCAAAAAAGAAAAATAAATTTGGAAAGTATTGGAAAAATGTGAAGGAACAAGGCCACTCATAATCTACTAATTTCACCAAATATCTGCTGTATACCTGAGATATATGTACATATTTTAATACATTTCATCTTTTAATGTATATTTATATATTCCTTTCAGTTCTTCTTAAAACAATGGTATTTTGACTTAAGATCACATATAATTTTGCATTTTAAAAAGTATTTTAAGAGCTGAGGGTGGTGGCTCATGCCTGTAATCCTAGCACTCTGGGAGTCTAAGGCAGGTGGATTGTTCGAGCTCAGGAGTTCAAGACCAGCCTGAGGAAGAATGAGACACTGTCTCTACTAAAAACAGAAAAAGTGGCCAGATGTTGTGGCTGGCACCTGTAGTCCCAGCTTCTTGGGAAGATGAAGCAAAAGGAGCTCTTGAGCCTTAGAGTTTGAGGTTGCTGTGAGGTATGACACCACAGCACTCTACCTAGGGCAACAGGGCAAGACTATCTAAAAAAAAAAAAAAAAAAATATATATATATATATATATATATATATATATATTTAAATATAACATATAAATATATTTATATATAGATATTTTATAGATATATTTATATATAGATATATAATTTATAGATATATTTTTAGATATATTTTAGATATAATTTATAGATATAATTTATATATTTTAAAAAATATGTAAAAATATATATTTAAATATATTTAAATATATATTATATATATACAATATATATATATTTATGTTAAGACTTAACATAAGGGGTGGCACCTGTGGCTCAAGGAGTAGGGCACTGGCCCCATATACCAGAAATGACAGGTTCAAACCTGGCCCTGGCCAAAAACTGAAAAAAAAAAAAAAAAAAAAAAAAAAGACTTTTAACGTAAGTCTCTCCACAGGTCATGAAAATATCTAAATATAAATCTTAATTACAGTGCACTGCCCATGGCGAGCCACACTTGATCTACTCTCACAGCTCTTCTCTGTTAAGAATAACTGTGGCCTGATGTGACTGATGGGGTATGTGCTGGAGCCAGGCCCCTGGCTTTGAATTTTGGCTCCACTAACTTTCTGGCTATGCAACCTTAGGGCAAGTTACTTTCCCTCTCTGTGCCTCTAGGTCCTCAACCCATTTCATGGGGATAATTTGTTTTTTTTTTGTTTTTTTTTTTTGAGACAGCGTCTATGTTACCCTTGGTAGAGTCCTGTGGCATCACAGCTCACAGCAATCTCAAACTCCTGGGCTCAAGTGATTCTCTCATCCCAGCACTCCCAAGTAGCTAGGACCATAGGTGCCCACCACAACGTCCAGCTATTTTTAGAGATGAGGTCCCACTCTGGCTCAGGCTGGTCTCAGGCAATCCTCCTGTCTCGGCCTCCCAGAGTGCTAGGATTAAGGTGTGAGCCACTGTGTCCTGCCTCATTTCTTGGAAGTAATAATCACTTTCCTCATGGGTTGACTTTAAATTTATTTATTTATTTAATTTTTTTTTTTTTTTTTTTTTTTTTAGAGACAGAGTCTCACTTTATCACCCTTGGTAGAGAGCCATGGCATCACAGCTCACAGCAACCTCCAGCTCTTGAGCTTAGGTGATTCCCTTGCCTCAGCCTCCCAAGTAGCTGGGACTACAGGCACCCACCACAATGCCCGGCTATAGTTTTGCAGTTTGGCTGGGGCCAGGATCAAACCTGCCACCCTCGGTATATGGGGCCGGCACCCTACTCACTGAGCCACAGGTGCCACCCTTTAGATTCATTTAGTCTCTGGTTATAAAGAACTAAGTTAGTGCTCAATAAGCTATTATTATCTTTGCATAAAGCTCTGGAGAGTGTTCCCTTACTCTAGATGCCCATGAGTGAAATCACTAGGTCCAATATATACCTTTTTTCTTTACCATTCATAACAGAGATGAATCTAAGGGTGTGAGCCAAGATTAAAGTCCTTTCCTTGCCCTCAACTTTCCCATGCCAATCTCTCCATTGTTTTGGAACCCCATCTTGCCTACTCCTTGATCCTGCTTGAGAAGTGCCTGTGTGTCTCTGAGAAGGACACATCATCTTGCCTCTGCTCAGCATCTTGCCAGCGGCTAGAGGCTCTTATTTAATACATAGGTAGCCAGGGAGAATGAGAGCGAGCAGCAGAGGGAATTTAAAAGTTGGTCTGCTTTAAAAGGCCCCAAATAAAGCGCAGTGAAACATGCAAACAAACCTGTCTCCTTCCAGTTGTGGGGCTGGCCCAAGCGAACTCTCTACCAGTGAGCCATCTCTTGCCAATCACAACACACTGCATGGCGGGCAGTTCGAGTCCCCTGTGCCATGCTACCTCCCACACTGGGGCACTGGTTCACCTCCCTGGTGAGCCCCCTCTTGGGGGAGCTGAGAGGGCTATGCCCACAGACCTAGATGGGGGTGAGGGTAGGGGTGCTTGCTTAAGGTGATGGTGATTCTGATTTTTAAACCTTACCTCAGAGCCTGGCGAGGTGGCTCATGTGTGTAATCTTAGCACTCTGGGAGGCTGAGGAGGGTGGATTATTTGAGTTCAGGGGTGGAGACCAGCCTGAGCAATAGCGAGATCTCATCTCTACTAAAAAGAGAAAAACGGAGGCAAGAGGATCACTTGAGCCCAAGAGTTTAGGTTGCTGTGAGCTATGATGTCACAGCACTCTACTCAGGGCACCAGAGTGAGACAGAGTCTAAATAAATAAATAAACCTTACCTCAGGATATTTACCCTGTCAAAGCATTGCCCTCATTTGCAAAGTTATTAATACGACATCCTAATAACGGTTTAGGCATTAAGTCACATTTAATCCAATATTTGACAAATCATTTTATTTTCAAAATGAAGTAAAATTGCTGGAATTAGGATGCCCTGGAGTCAATCTGGAGTGTGTGGCTTCTGCAGTCGGTCCCTCGGGGTGGCCTGCATGTCTGAACAGGGGGATGATTCAAGTGCCCTGCTGTGTGAGCAAATCTACCCTCTCCCGAGGGCCTGGCAGACTTTCAAAGTCCCCCCTGAAACTTGAGAGAGCTAAAAGAAAAAGTTTGGGGTTGCAAAATATGAAAAAAGCAAAGGTGAAATTGACAAATGTTGAATTGCCTTCAGAAAGTAATATGTCACCTTGTATGTCAGTTTGTAATATTTGTTCACTTTAGTATCCATACAAATGTCACTGTATTTGAAAACAATTTGTAAATTGGATTTTTGGCAAGCATTCTAGGATGGTTAAAGAGAAATCAGAGCCAATAGCAAATCAAATTCATTAGTCATAGTCAAGTAATTTCAAAATCAAATTTATAAAAACTTTTAAAGCAAGCAAGAGTTATGTTGACTGTAAGGTGTGGATGCATTTTGTGTTTGTTGCAGTGAGGGCCAGGCCTCCAAGAATCAGACACTGAGTCTATAAAGAGATTAAAATGGCTCAGCCCTGAAGTCCTGCTCTGGGGCAGGAGGTTTGGCTCAGCTTCTGCTCTAGCCGTGGCCTTCATCCTTCCTCCCTTGATAGTCTGGGCAGATTGGGAGCAGCCACTGGCATCTCTGAATCTGTGCAGTGACCATGCACAGCTGGAGCTTCTGTCTTCATTTTGCAGATGAGAAACTGACCTGAGTTTACACACAAGTGTTCTATTTGTTAGTTGGACAAGTCAGCTGTCCTCCCTGAGTTTCCAGGGGTGGGTGAAATATGCAGAGAGACTACCAACCCATTCCCAGCCTGGGTCTCCAAGGAAGCAGCAACTAGGATATGCTTGTGTGTCTACTGTGCATTTTCTAGTAGAAATGGTAGGGTAAAATGCCTAAGAACACCTGGCATTGGGCTAAGCTCTTTACCAGGGTAAATGCACTTACTGTTCCTGGGACTCTGCATGATAGCATCATACACCCTCCTGTATGGGCGGAGGAGGCTCAGGGAGGTTAAGTAACTCATCCACATGACTCAGCTAGTAAGCGGCAGAGCTGGGAGTTGAACCCCAAACTGCCCGGCTGCAAAGTCTTTGTTCCTCCTACTCTATCATGGTCCCTGGGGTACATGTCTGGTTGGAAAGGGGTCTCTTCAGAGGTAGGGTGCTCAGGGAAGGGACAATACCTGGCTCTGATGAGTAGATGATAGTATGGGTGAGTCTAGAGGCAGAAAGGTTATGGATGAGGCTCCTGCCACTTCTCAGGGTGGGTAATGAGATCTAGGTGATGGCTGTGGGGTGGAGAGGAGATTTATTATTATTATTATTATTTTTTTTTTTTGAGACAGAGTCTCACTATGTCACCCTCAGAGTGCTGTGGCATCATAGCTCACAGCAACCTCAAACTCCTGGGCTTAAGCTATTCTCCTGCCTCACCCAGCTGGGACCACAGGCGCCCACCACAATGCTCAGCTATTTTTTGTTGCAGTTGTCATTGTTGTCTAGCAGGCCCGGGCTGGGGGTTCAAATCCACCAACCTTGGTGCATGTGGCCGGCTCTGTAACCACTGGGCTACAGGCATGAGCCTGGAGAGGAGATTTTGGAGGGAGGCAGTTAAGACCAGTGGTTAAGACAGAGTGGCAGAGCTGTCCTCATCATTGTGATTGGCTGGTGCAGCCTGAAAAAAAGATTAAGAATTGGGAGGGCGGCTGATCGCAGTCCCGAGGTGGTTCATTATGGCTGACATGCAAAATCTGGTAGGAAGATTGGAGAGGGCAGTGGGCCGCCGGGAGTCAGTACCCCATACCTCTGACATGCACTGTGGGTATGGAGACAGTTCATCAAAAGGGGTGATTCCATATGTGCAAGCATTTGACTCACTGCTTGCTGGTCCTGTGGGAGAGTACTTGAAGATCAGTAAAGAAACTGGGGGAGATGTGCAGAAACATGCAGAGATAGTCCACACAGGTCTGAAGTTGGAGCAAGCACTCTTCGTTACAGCCTCTCAGTGTTAGCAGCCAGCAGGCAATAAGCTTTCTGATTTATTGGCACCCATCTCAGAGCAGATCCGAGAAGTGATAACTTTTCAGGAGAAGAACCGAGGCAGCAAGTTGTTCAATCACTAGTCAGCTGTCAGTGAAAGTATCCAGGCCCTATGGGCTCCCAAGCCTGACCCCTATGTGAAACAAATGAATGATGCTGCCATGTTTTATACAAATCGAGTCCTCAAGGAGCACAAAGATGTGACTAAGAAGCGTGTAGACTGGGTCAAAGCTTACTTGAGTATATGGACAGAGCTGCAGAGTTAGGAGTTCCATACCACTGGACTGTCCTGGAGCAAGATGGGGCCTGTGGCAAAAGAACTAAGTGGAGCCTCTGTTGGATCAGGCCCTCCTCCCCCAGTCCCCACCAGTTCAGGCTCTGATGAATCTACATCCCGTTCAGCACTGTTTGCAGATTAATCAGGGGGAGAGCTTCACACATGCCCTAAAACATGTATCTGATGATATGAAGACTCACAAGAACCCTATCTTGAAGGCTCAGAGTGGTCCAGTACGCAATGGCCCCAAGCTGTTCTCTGCACCCAAACTACAATGCAGAGGACGCCAAGAGCCAGACGACCTCTGAGCAAGATGATTTGCAGCTGGGAGGAATATCAGTGACCGTAACCGGAAAAAGCACCAAAGTGTCTTCCCACTTAAAGTCACCGGTTTTACGCCCTTCTAACGCAACCTTCATAACAGAAGTCACAGGCGGTTCGTCTACATAGGGAGGTGCTGAGGGCAATATTGGGTGCTCTAAGTTGGCACTTCTGACCCTGAGACTATTTACCCAGTCTTCGATTGTCTGATCTGAGCAGCCATAATGGCCATAGAAGTAATTCCTTGCTTATTTGTGTCTGTATCACATGCTCTTGATTCCCAGTTCTCCTTCGGTCCAGCTTCCCTCTGAACCTCACTATTCTCCTCACTTTCAAATTCTGCTTGAACATCACCTTCTTCCTCAGTTTCTAATTCTTGCAACTCCCCAAACAGGAAGTTACCCATTGTTTTCTCTAAACGTCTTTTCTTATTATGAAAGACCTCACTGATTCCGACCCGGGTTCCCTAGATTCTAGATTGGCCAAAGGTCCCACTTGCCCTGAGTGGAGTTTCCCTTTGGACTTCCTCCCACTGTCTACCAAAGGCCTCACTTACTTCCAAGTGTCACTTTCCTCTTTCCACGTCACTGGTGTCCTGTTGTGTTCTGCTGGATCCTGCCGGAGACGCCAAGTGTTGCAGCCTCTATGGCCCCTATGGCCCCTATGGCCTTGGTCTCTATCACCGCAGGAAGGAACCAGGCATGACTTGGATTAGAAGTACAAGCTTGCAGGAGGCAGGCTAACCTTGATTGCAGGATAGCCCTGAGCAACCTCTGCAGTAACCTTTTATTGAGATAGTACAAGACAGGTGAGTGGAGTATTAGTCAATGACTACCTGCCCAAGGATCGCCATGGGCTTGGGCTCTTTCTCTTCAAGGAGCACCTGTGGACAAATTGCCCGAGGGTCACCTCCCAGCTGCAAATCATCTTGCTCAGAGGTCATCTGGCTCTTGGTGTCCTCTACACCCCAAAGCAACCACAAAGAAAGAGCCAGCTCTACTTGAACGGAGGGCAAGAAGTGGAGAGTGGAAAATCAGGAGAATGTTTCCAACCCGATGATTGATGACACAGAGCTGAAACAGGTGGTTTACATATACAAGTGCGTCAACACCACATCGCAAGTCAAGGGCAAAATTAACTCCATTACAGTAGATAACTGTAAGAAACTTGGTCTGGTATTTGATGACGTGGTAGGCATCGTGGAGATAATCAATAGTAGGGATGTCAAAGTTCAGTAATGGGTAA
>CAUYPK010114154.1:0-11825 GCA_963574355.1 Loris lydekkerianus | reverse complement strand
ATTCATTAACAACATGAGTATTATGTATTTAGAAAAAGATGCAGTTAGAAAATGTGTAGATACAGAGTTTTCTCTTAACATACAAAGTTGGAGAATCAATAGTGTGTGAAACTTAGTAAATGTGGAATGTAAATGTCTTGGCATGGTAACTGGGAAAATGCCAGGAAGGCTATGCTAACTATTGTGATGAAAATGTGTCAAATGGTATAATGAAAATGTGTCAAATGTTGTAATGAAAATGTGTCAAATGGTCTGTGAAGCTAGTGTATGATGCCCCATGATCATATCAATGTATGCAACTATGATTTAATAAAAAAAAAAAAAAATAGTGTGTGTGGCGATAACTAACACTTTTATGCTAATTAATTCTTATTCTGACCTTGGTCTTCACAAGGTACATTCAAGTCAACAAGGACACATGTGTATGATATAAATTATATTGAAAGTGTCTTCAAGATGTATATATAATAAAGCTACATATTTCAGATTTTGTGACTGTCAAAGTAGGTAAATTTTCTATTCCTTTGAGTATTAATGCATAATAAGTTATTTGTAAGTGTTTTATCTGTGTGTATATGTATGTGTGTGTGCGTGTGTGTGTGTGTGTGTGTGTGTGTGTGTGTGTGTAATCTTAACTGTTAAATCAGGTAAGAGATGTTCCTGAAAATTTTACTGGACATAAACAAACAAAAATGCTATTTTCATCACAGACTGCTTAAAGTCAAAGTTCTAAGTAAATTCACTCACAAATCAGTCAAGTTAGGAGAAAACATGGGCTTTATCCAAAGCTCATAAGAGGAAAATTTGAGAAATATGAACAAGAACATTTTAAACTCATACTTTGATGTAGTGTACAAAAATACAAAAACATATACACCATAAAAGCATGGTGTATATGTTTTTTTCAATCCTCACTACTGCAATCAGAACTAAATATCTCTAACTTCTAGCTTGTGTTTTTTGTTTGTTTTTGTTTGTTTTTGCAACAGTCTCACTTTATCACTGTTGGTAGATAGACTGCCATGGAGTCACAGCTTACAGCAACCTTAAGCCTCAAGCTTTTGGGCGCAAGTGATCTTCTTGCCTCATCCTCCTAAGTAGCTGGGACTACAGGCGCCACCACAATGCTCAGGTGTTTTTAGAGACAGGGTTTTGCTCTTGCTCAGGCTGGTCTCGAACTCCTGAGCTCAGGTAATCCACCTGCATGGGCCTCCCAGAGTGCTAGGATTACAGGCGTGAGCCACCACACCTGGCCTTACTCTAGTTTTAAATGAGCAGTCCAAGCCTCACAAAGGTAACTTGTCTAGGCTGAGAGTGAAAACAGGAAAGTAAATTAAACATAAAAGCTGTACTACTTATTTGTGCCCTTAATCACAGTCACAAAAACCTATTAAAAATGACTATCCATATTTACTTCTGTATTTGTCTCTACTCACAGGCACTCTGATGGGCAAGCTCACCTGACTTACTGCATAAGTCAAATGTAGCGGGATATTTCAAAGGCCCTGTCTTCTGGACAGATGCTTTAGAAAATGACACCCCTTCCTCTGAGTAGAGGCAGTCCTGTGCTACAGTGAAGGCCTCAGTGCTAGCAACACAGGTTGGATTTTAAACCTCATTGGTTGCTCAACTGAAAATCAACCTGGCCTTAGATGTGTTTATCCAACTATGTAGTTATTTGAGTATCACACAGGGTTCCTGCATTCACTCCACCACAAGCCAGAAATATCAACTTTCTTCTTCAAACATGCTTGGCATTATCAAACCACTTCCTCACCAAAAGGGTCCATTTAGTTTAGAAAACTAGAAATTTTGGATTAACCCTGTTTTTCCTCTCTTGTTCTCCCTACCTCCTATCAAGCCAGTAACAAAATTTCAAAGATTCTACCTCCTTAATATAAAACATGCCTGCCCCACTTTCCATTCCTATGACCATGAGTCTTATGACATGTTAATTTGAGATAAACCATGTTATCAAAACTAGGGTAAAAGATCTTTTTATGACACTGATTTCTTCTCTGCTTTCATTTGGGACTCAGATCCTCTCAATGGTATAACTTCAGTTTAAGCTAATTATTTGCAGACTTGGGGAGGCCTTATGATTTTATATGACTCTGTACATTTGCGCACATTGATATACGGGCTGCAATCCTCTTTCACTACACCCTTCTTTTTCATTTTTGTTCATGCTTCAAATCCCAACTTAGTCATCCAAGATGCATGACTGGGTTTGGCATATTTGTTGCTGCTTCTTACTCTCTTTATTCTGTTGGTCATAGTGCTTATTTCACTCTCTTGTAAATATTGGCTTACATTTCTACCTCTGCCATTAGACAGAGTTTTTGACATATAGAAGACACTTACCAACTATAGTAAGTTTCAAGAACAGAATTAAGAAAATAAGGGCAACACGTGGTATTTATATAGTATCAAATGGCTCCAAAATGTTTCCACTGGGAAAAAATATATCCTAACAGGAAGAGTCAGAGCACCATTACAATTTATAAAAAGGAGTGGTGGGGAGATTAGAAAAAGTTTCATGAAGATGGTAGACATGGGTATGAACTTTTAAAGACAAGAAGAATTTTTACTTAGAAGTGGTGGTGCTCCAATCAGACTAAACAATATAAGCAAAAGCACTGACTTTGGAAACAACAAAGTATTTAGAAAGTACATAAATAACTTTTACATTTGTTAGTGGCATAAATAGGGAAGATGTGGGGAATAATGGTGCAACAGTAGATAGGTTGAGGTTGTTGTGTGAAATATCTTTAATATCTAATACAGAAATCTGTAATTCAGAAAAATAAGTAGGTACCATTGAAAATACTTATTTCCTTTAAGAACTTTTTTTAAATCCACTTGAGACATATTTACAATTTTCCTTTAGAAAGATTATTTAAAGGTCTCTCTCCTCACATATTGAGATATATTATCACCCAGTATGTGAATTTTATTTGAGGAAAGTTTAGGTTATGAAATACATGAGCAATCACTTAGACATTTTTAATACTAAAAACATGAAGAAGAAAAGCAATCTTTATTTTTGTATCTCTCAAAAGACCTTGCACTTTCTTTAATTATGAAAGATAATAAATGTTTACTAATTAAACATGATTAATAATTTAATAGTCATCAAAACTTTCATTTAATGAAAGACATTTAATTTGGGAGCAAAATAAACTCTATTTTACTCTTTTTATTTCCCAGTACACTGTAAGATCTAACAGACTTCTGAGAAATCACTATAAAGATAAATTCTTACTGTCTATTTTACAAAAAAAGGGTCAATTGATTATATAAGGTACATTATTTAGATTCCGGGTAATCAGTATTCCATGTATTGAAGACATGCCATGCACTTATAATAGACTAAACCATTTTCATTTCATTTCATTTCATTACATTGAATGTAAAAGCTTATATTTAACTAGAAAATAGTTTATATCTTCATATGTTCCATACTGTGTTACCCTTATAGGTAATTGTTCTGCTAGTTCCACTTGTGGGAAGTTGTTTGGTTGAACTGTTAACAGGTTAGAGTGATGGAAAGTTGGTTCTTTAACACTATGCATGTCAGTTGGGATCTCTGTTTTATAGTTAATATAGATTTAGCTGTGACTACAAACATTCTGCTTTCTTAACTGTACTGCACACAGCCTGATACAGGAGTAGGAAAAATGACAAAGTCTACAAATGACCAGATCAACTTTGATTTCTTTATACTTTAAGATTTATCTCATATCTATATGTAACACTTCAAATAGTTCTCTACTGGATGATATCAGAATCCTCCCAGTATTAAGCATTACTTTATTGCCTTGCTTTACTGTCGTCACTAATATTACCAAACGATCAATGGATACATCAAGTCAGTAAAAACTTATTGAGTAACATTTATGTGCAAAGCACTTTCGGGGAAGATCATTCATGATAAGCTCTAGGAGATATAGAAAAAAGAGGCACAGCTTTGTTGGAGCTTATAATTCTTACCAATGTGCAGCTAAGATCAATGAGACCCCTAAGAGCAGGAAAAGAACATTTGTATCTATGAGCAATTTTCTTTGTAAAAATTTACTCTTGCTTGAAGTCATAGCATAGAAAATGGAGAGCTCAGCTTATTTTGTAGGAGTCACAATATAATAAAGAAGGACAGGTAGTTTATAAATTCTATTCTTTTTATGTATTCACAGTGTACTCACAGGCACTACAGATCAATAATGTGTATTATACACCCAGAGAATACACACAGAAGGCAATTTGTGATTATTCCGGCCGGCGCTGGGGAAATATGAAAGAAATGTGTGATACCCCTCCAGGTGGCTATTTGTTGGTGCAACTCACATATTGTTTGATCTCAAATGGACGTTCTGGTTCAAAACCTTTATTTTATATATGTAGAACCCAAGTCCCCAGTTGGTAGAGAGCAGGTTGTATAAAACAGCTATGATTTAATATTAATAAAAAATATATTTAAAAAAGAGAGGAATAAGGAGTGATATGCTATGTTTAAGCTTAGCCTAGAGTCAGGTCTTTTCACTCTTATCTGCATTCTTCCTCTTACGTCACATTCCATCTGAGACCTAAATTTATTGAAAGACATTTTCAGAGAGAATCTGAAAGTCTCACATACCCGAGGTAATCCCGCCTGACTTGCATGAAACACACACATGCACACACAGAACGATGTTTCTTGGCTAATAGGCAAAAAAGCACCGAGACCTGAACAAGAAACAGCTCGAGAAAGAAACACATGAAAGTGTGAATGATTGTAAATTGGTTTCATAATAGTATTGAGTACATTGGATATTTTTTTTTCCATTCTTGAGATATTTTACTAAGTAGGATATGCTCCAGCTCTATCCATGTAAACATAAAAGAGGTAAAGTCTCCATCTTTTGTAAGGCTGCATAATATTCTATGGTATCCATATTCCACAATTTATTAATCCATTCATGGGTCAATTGGCACTTGGACTTCTTCCATGACTTGGCTATTATGAATTGAGCTGCAATGAACAATCTGATGCAAATATCTTTGTTATAAAGTGATTTTTGGTCTTTTGAGTATACAGCTTGTAGAGGAATTGCAGGATCAAATGGCAGGTCTATTTTTAGATCCCTGAATATTCTCCATACTTCTTTCCAAAAGGGACATATTAGCTGCACTCCCACTAGCAGTGGATCACAGCTATAGTCCAAGATGAAGCAGAGAGTAGGGAAGGATGGGAGGGGAGAGGGAGGTCAGATTGAGGGAGGGTGAATGGGGGGATCACACCTTCGGTGCATAATGCAAGGGTACATGCCAGATCTATTAAGTATGGAGTATAGCTGTCTTAACACAATTAAGTAAACGAGATGAGGTATATATTAATCAATGTGATGTAAGCATTCCTAATTCTGTATGAAATCAGCACATTATGCCCCCATAAATGCATTAATGTATATGTGAAAAACATAAAAATAAAACTAAAATAAATAAAAAAAGAAGTTAAATCCTAAAATATAAAGTATATTTAATGAGCAAAGGAAAAACTAATGTCTGTAAAACTACATGTTGATATTTGTTTTATACACACACTTACTAGATCTTTTTTCTTTTCTGGTCTATTCTAAGTCCTCAACAGGTAAATTAGGTTAGAAATAATTCATTAGTAACTTACAGTCACTGAGCAAGAAGAGCTAGCATAAATGGCGGAATTTTACTCTTGCTACATTTCTCTACCCCTAATGATATAGAAATACCTTCTTTAATTATAGTCATGAAAAGTCTAATGAACTTGTCTGTTTCTTAAGAAACCCTTTCCCTTGTTCTTTTCTTATTATTATAAGAGACCTGAACAGAAGCTTCTCCGAAGAAGACAGGTGCGTGATCTACAGACACATGAAAAAATTCTCATCATCTTTAATCATCAGAGAAATGCAAATCAAAACCACTTTGAGATACCATCTAACTCTAGTAAGAGTAGTCCACAGAACAAAATCCCAAAACTACACATGTTGGCATGGATGTGGAGAAAAGGGAACAATTCTCCACTGCTGGTGGGAATGCAAACTAATACGTTCCTTTTGGAAGGAAGTTTGGAGAACACTCAAGGATCTAAAAACTGACCTGCCATTGGATCCTGTAATTCCTCTACTAGGAATATATCCAAAAGACCAAAAATCACTTTGCAAAAAAGATATTTGCACCAGATTGTTCATTGCAGCTCAATTCGTAATAGCCAAGTCATGGAAGAAGCCCAAGTGCCCATTGACCCATGAATAGATTCATAAATTGTGGTATATGTATACCATGGAATACTATGCAGCCTTAAAAAATATGGAGACTTTACCTATTTTATGTTTACATGCAGGAACCTGGAACATATTCTCCTGAGTAAAGTATCTCTAGAATGAAGGAAAAAGTATCCAATGTATGCACTGCTTCTATGAAACCAACTTATATTTACTCATAATTTCTTATGAAAGATAGATCACAACTATAGCCCAGGATGAAGGAGAGAAATGGAGTGGAAGGGACGAGAGGGGGGAGGTTTAATAGAGGGAGGGTAAAAGGTGGGACTACACCTATGGAGCATATTGCAAGGGTACAAGTCAAATCTGTTGAGTGTAGAACATACATGTCTTAACATAATAATCAAGTAAATGAGGTGAAAGCTAAATTAAAAAAAAAAAAAAAAAAACTCTTTCTCATTTTCTTTTGTTAAGTACTTTCTTTTCATTTGTGCCGTGTCGCTGTTGATGATAGCCATTGCTAAACTCTTCTGGCTTTCAACTATTGGCTCCATTTTTCATGGTATGAAAAACTTTTATACATTTACATTGTACAAAATAAAAAAAAAAAAGAAACACAAATCTAAATTTACATTGTTGGATATCAGAAAATGTTATTGCTCACAAACAGAGGAAAAGTCAGAATTTGAAGCAGCTATGGGTGTCTTCTCAGAGATAAATTTTAACACCATCGTCTGGCTGAGACTGATCTACTTGTGGGAAATACTGTCTGTTTTTACATTTTGTTTGATTTCAGGAAAATGTTCCCCCTAGGATGTATCTTTTTTTTTTTTTTCTGTCATGTTTAGAACCCAGGGGGTGACGCGGTATGATACTAACAAATGAAAATGGCCAGTTGACAGAACGATTTCCGTCCTAAGGTAACTCGTTGCCATTGCCCACCTCCTAGAATCATTTATAGTCAGTCACTGCCAGGGAGCATTTTAAACTTCACAAGAGGAAGCATGCATACGGACAGCGGGATTCTTGCAGCCTTCACAGGCATCCTTATAGCACTTCTAGAAAAGGAAAATCTAATTCCACTGTAAAATCGCTTCTCTTATGCATGTGTTTATTTCAAGTGATGGCTTTTCCTCTGCCTCCATTAATTTTTTTTTAGGGATTTTCCTAAATCATAATTTTTATACAGCAGTGTAAAAAAAAAGTAGCAATGTACTTTCAAACTATGATATATCTTGAATGACTGCCTATAGATACACTCCATTTACCAAAAGGCTTTCTTGGATAAAAATTTATTCCATTTAGATGGCATAAACTTTTAAAAATATTGATATTTTATTAAACAATATATTAGAGTTGATCTTTGATGTCCTCAGGAAATATTTCTTAATATTATCTGAAGGAGTTAAAAATATGCCATTCTGGGCATACTAACATTTTGAGTTAAAGATGTTTGAAAAACAGCAGGTGCAAGGTCATTGTGAACTTCTATTTCTTATGTCTTCCAACTAATAGAAGGAAAACAACATTCTTATTATTAAATGTGGGAAGTTGGGACAAAGAGAATTCTGTACAGATCTCATTAACATATCTCTTATAAGCCTCCTCACATAATTTAGTCTCTTTGCATCACTGAGTATTCTTTGTCCATTTCAGCGTGTCAGTGTTTAACTTTGTGGCTTTGACTTCTTCATTCCCTTATGAAAGCTGATGCCTCATCAAACTTATATTCAATGAATTTGTATATTTTCCTCCTGCCTATGTCAATTTATTTTTCAGGCACAACAGGGAGAAAAGTCCTAAAATATAGAGATAAAATTTTTCTCTCCCTACATATGTTTGTATGTATGTATGTTACTAATCCTATTATCTTTTTCCTCTCTGATAAAGAATTACTATCTCAAATAGAATAAAGTATTTGCATAGCAAAATGTGTGTATATAATTAAAAAAAAAAAAAAAAACACTTTGAACTCTGGATGTAGGCAGCAGCTGGGCTCACTCACAAATTCTGCCACTTCCCTTCACACATTGGCCTTAAAGTTTGTTTTTTTTTGCTTCAGCCTCCCGGCCAGTCATTGCATAATATTGACCCTTAGGCTCATTCTTCAAACTCAACGGTAGAAAATTAAAATTGTGAAAAGTAATCTGATGGCTCATAATCATTTTTTAATGATTCTCTATTTTCAGAGTCATAATCTGTAGCATTCAGATTGCTGTGATAAATGAAAAACTTAAGAGTGAGTATGTGTGCATATGTGTATGTGTACAAAAGTGTGTATGTGTAAGAGGGAGATTCAAGAAGGTACCTGTGAACAGATCACTCAGGTGTTCAAAAAGCTTGAAATAAAAATTAGTGCAAGGAAATGTGACATGCTAGTTATTCTTGAGCTACATAATATAAAAGTAGAGGTTTTAAATTTTCATAGGTCAAATATTACTTAGCAATAGTCAACTGAAATTGACATGTATTTATTAACCAGCTGGTTAGCAGCAGTATAGCAGGGCAGTTAACATCATGTGCTCTGCAATTAATAAAGGTGGAATTCACATTTTGACATCATTGCTTACTGGGTACATGACTTAGAAGGTATTGGTTAATTTCTCTGTGTCTCCCATTTTCTCATGACTAATAGGGATATAATTACCATTACATCATAGGGTACAGTGAGTGTAAATTATACACATATATATGTATACACACATATACAGATACTCCTCAATAAGTAGCTGATGAGGCTATGCCCTTATAAATCCTTCATAAGTCAAAAATGCCTCCAAGTGTCCTCAAACTTCCTTTTTTTTAAAGATAGAGTCTCACTATGTCTCCCTTGGTAGAGTTTTGTGGCATCACAGCTCACAGCAGCCACAAACTCTTGGGCTTAAGCAATTCTCTTGCCTCAGCATCCCAAGTAGCGGGGACTATAGGTGCCCACCAAACACTCAGCTATTTTTTGTTGTTGTTGTTGTTGTTGTTGTTGTTGTAGTTGTCATTGCTGTTTAGCAGGCCAGGTTCGCACCTGCCTGTTTGGTGTATGTGGCTGGTACCCTAACCACTGAGCTATAAGTGCCAAGCCTGTCCTCAATTTCTGATGGATTTTATATAGAGAAATTCATTGTAAAGTCAAAAATACCGAACATGGTTAAGTCAAACTATCATAAGTGGAGGATCATCTGTGTATGCAAAACATACATGTACACACACACACACACACACACACATATATAAATCATTCTTATATGGCTAGCACATATTCATCATTCAAAATGTGGGTAAAATATATATGTTCAGACTATGTAATTTCAGTAAAAATTTAAAAGAGTAGAAAACAAAATCTGGAAAATCTCGCAATCTATGGAGGATAGTAATACTTACTATGTACATACACCCATACATATATTTCCCCATATATTTACATAAATGCATACATAAATCATGTAGACATTTCTATTCTGCTTCACAAAACTCCTCTGGCCTCTGTTCATTGTCAATTCCAAAGCCACTTCCATACTTTTAGGCATTTGTTGTAGTACAATGCCATTCAAGGTACCAACTGTATTACTGCCATAGCAAATTACCACACACTTAGTGGTTTAAAACAACACAAATTTATGTCACACAGTTCTGAGGTTCAAAAGTCTAAATTGGGTGTATTCCTTCCGGAGCCTGTAGAAAAAAATCTATCTCCTTGCAATTTCCCATTCTAGAGGCCACCTTCATTCCATGGCTTATGGTCCTGCATCAAACTCTCACCTGTCTTATCATCTTAACTTTTTCTGGTTGACTCCCTCATTTCTCTTTTTTCTCTTATTAAAAAAGAAAAAAACCCTTATGTTTACATTTGTATAGTCCCCATTAATATTCCCAATGCAAGATTGTGAACTTAATCATAACAGCAATGTCCATCTTTCCATATAAAGTAACACATTCCCATAATCTGGGAGTTATAATGTGGATATATTTGGAACAATTTTTTTGCCTGACACAATAGGGATGCACAATAGAAGAAAAATTACGGTGCTGCCAATTGAAACAACATGACAAGTCACGCTCAAACATTCTCTGCTTTTTCTCATTCACCTCCAATTATATTGCAGTTTTCAAATAATGGAAAATAAATAAATAGCCAGCTGACATTTTGCGTAGCAACCTTTCAGGTCTGCAGAAATCACAAAGTTTTTTTCTAACAACAAAAATGCTAGAAATCATTTGTTTACATGTACTTTCTTCATCAAAGCAACAATTTTCTTTCTTTACTTTGCTCTCGTTGCTAAAAAGTCGGACTATCAGTGATTATAGAACACTGGAGAGAAGAAAGATTCAAGATCTTGACAATCCTTAAGTTGACATATGTTAATCTTACTGTAATAAGTTAAAAAATAATCAATCTTTAATTTGTGTGAAGGTGATATAATTTTTGCTTTCAGGAAAGTTGTATTAAGAAAAATTATTCCACATACTCAGTAGTGGTAAAGTAAAAAGTTTTTTGTTCATAATCAATAAGGACTTAATATTTAGAAGAATTTTAAAAGGACAATAGTTTTCTATAATAGTTAATGAAAATTATAATGCTACAAAAGGAGGAGAAAAATAAAAAGAGAGAATAAATAATAATAATAATAGGCTGGGCATGGTGCTCACATCTGTAATCCTCCCTGTCTGGGAGACCAATGCAGTTGGATTGCTTGAAGTCAGGAGTTCGAGACCAGCCTGACCAAGAGTGAGACTCTGTGTCTCTATTAAACATAGAAAAACTAGCCCAGGGTCATGGCAGGTGACTGTAGTCCTAGATACTTGGGAGGCTGAGGCAAGAGGATCATCTGAGCTCAAGAGTTTAAGGTTGCTGAGAGTTATGATCATGCCACAGCACTCTACCCAGCTCAACAGAATAAGACTCTGTCTCAAAAATAATAATAATGATAATCATATTAGATATTTACATGCATGATATTTAATTTTTATGTATCATTGCATCCTGTGATATATGATGAAAATGAGGCTCAAAGGGTCTGTTTTTTTTGCCCAATGTTATACCACCAGCAAGTGACAGAAAATGAAAATAAACACATGATCAAAATTTAATTTGAAACATTCATCATTCTTATTCTCTAATCTTTATCAGTAGTAGTTGAACATTTTTAGTGTGTGTGATAGAAATAAAGGCAAAATAAAATAGTAGTTAAAAAAAAAAGATAGTAGTTTTTAAGATTTCTGTACAAACTCAATGTTCAATCACTATGTCACCCTTGGCAGAGTGATGTGCTGTCAGAGCTCACAGTAACCTCCAACTCTTGCCTCAGCCTTCCAATTAGCTGGGACTACAGGTGCCTGCTGCAATGCCTGGCTATTTTTTGTTGCAGTTGTCATTGTTGTTTTTACTAGTGTTGTGTGACCGGAGACACAAACGAGCAGAAGCTTTGCCGTAGGTGTAAACTCGCTCCTGTAATGTTAAGTCAAGAAACAGACTATACACTCTGATATGGCGTATAGCAAAGTTCTTTATTCCAAGTTCAGGTTTTATACTTTTTCAGTCACGTACACACTTAATCCCTTATCTATTAGTTTCCTCATTTTCTTACTTTCTTTTTT
>CAUYPK010114152.1:0-22523 GCA_963574355.1 Loris lydekkerianus | reverse complement strand
GTTCCCAGAGCCTGCGCCTCAGGCCCTGTCTTTGCTCCTGCAGGTTTGTATTCGGTTACCTGTCAGTTCTAGCCACCTGTCTTCCTTTGTCTATAGGCTGATGATCCCCTGAGGGCCGGGTGTGTCTTAGGCTCAGTAAAGCAGTCCTCTGGATCAGCCCCTCTCTGGGAACTTCCCGGCTCTGCATGTGCGTTTCTAGTCCCCGCGCTCTACCCAGGCCAGTACCGCCTCAGGCAAACCCTTTACTCACAGGGCCTACGTTTCTGTCCCAGATCTGTTCTGTGATGGTTGCCACCTGAGGAGATGCCCGGCCTCCTCTGGTTGCCCAGGGAGACAGGGGGTGTGGCTTTGAAATATCCTGGAGTGAGCCCTATTGTTGCCAAAGGACAGCTGCTGCTCTGCGCCTTGGGGCACCACCGCTCCAGCGTGGTTCCCTCTCAGCTGACCGTCCTCTCCTCACTCCCGTGCTGCAGATTCAACACTGACCAGCTGCAGTTTAGGCCCTGTCCACACCCCTCGTGAAATCACCCAAGAATCTGGACTCCTGGGGGACAGGCCTCAAGACCTCAGAGTGAGAGTGGAGGGGAGTGCTGGGAGCTCAGAGTTGCAGGTAGAGAATATATACAGTTTTATACAGTTTTATGCCTGGCAGAAGAATGCCGTGGCACCCTAGTTGGGAAAGTAGGTCCAGTTTTTAGAGGGTCTCTCTTGTGGAGTGTATTGAGAGGAACTTTGAACTCTGCTCATTTGTTTGTGGGGCACTCCGAGCCGTTCTCATGGGGGAGGGGACTCCTGTCCACTTGGTGATGGATTTTGTACCTTTTGTTTGTATCCTTGGGGTCATAGCTTGCCTCAGCGGGGTTGATGTGTGTTCTTCAACCTTCTCCCTTGGTGCAGCTCTAGTCCACCAGGTTACTTGCTAAATTTCTGTCCTTTAATTCTCCTTCTGGATGGGAGCCTCTGTGGAAAGCTGGCTTCAGTCAGCCATCTTGCCTCCCACACCCTGTGTGTGATTTTTTGGTAGAACTGGACTGCACATTTCTCAAGTGTGAACTTTGTAGACACTGATGTCGTGTTGCAATGCCATGTAAAATAAACATACATATGCTCTTGCTATTTGCACACATGTGTGGCTTCAGTTTTATGGTTGTCTGTGGCTTCCAATGTGTTATCCTCTAAGTGCAGACAGTCTAATTGACACTACCAGACATTACATGTACTCGTGATGACTGGGCAAGACAATGGTTATCAATAGTATTTCAACCCATCATTGCATTTTTTTATTTTGAGACAGAGTCTCACTTTGTCACCCTCAATAGAGTGCTGTGGCATCATAGCTCACAGCAACTTCAAATTCTTGGGCCCACCACAATGCCCAGCTATTTTTAGAGACAAGCTCTCGCTCTGGCTCAGGCTGGTCTTGAACCTGTGAGCTCAGGCGATCCGCCTGCCTGGGCCTCCCAGAGTGCTGGGATTATAGGCGTGAGCCACTGTGCCTGGCTTCATTGCATGGTATTAATGTTAGGCCTGTAACATTACTTAGAAGTCAGGTAGCCATTCTTATTTGATTATTAAGGGCACTTCCATACCTCAGTGGCACCTTACACATCACTCACTGTGCAGCCAAGATAAGGAAGGGCCCAAGCCTTCCTTTCTATTTTCCTTTCAATGATTTTCATAATAAAAGCAAATATAGTTCCTAATCTATTATTATCTTTTTATTCTCAACATGGCTTCTACAATATTTCAAAAGAAAACAGAAACCTTAAAAAGAAAAATTACAAATAAAGAAAGATTATTCAATGATAAGTGCACAGATGACTACTTTTTTGCTGAGGCAAATAGTAGTAAGGCACTCTGCTTAATTTGCAGGAAATTTGTGCAAGTTTTCAAAGTAATGATTTGAAAAAGCATTATTTGTCAAAAAAACATGCTGCCAAATCCAATGCATATTAAGGATTATGTCATAGGGACAAAATAGCAGAACTGAAAAAGTCTATCTTCTCAACAATTTTTCTTTTTTTTGAAGTTACAACTTAGGTGCATTTCACTGTAAAAGCTAGTTATATGGTAGCATGTGTGTGTGTGTGTGTGTGTGTATACACATACACGCACTTTTTTTTTTTTCTTTGAGACAGAGTCTCACTCTGTTGCCCAGGGTAAAGTGCCATGGCATCATCACAGCTCACAGCAATCTTAAGCTCTTGGGCTTGAGTGATCCTCTTGCATTAGCCTCCTCCTGAGTAGCTGGGACTACAGGCGTCCACCACAATGCTCAGCTAATTTTCTTTTTCTATTTTTAGTAGAGACAGGGTCTTCACTCTTGCTCAGGGTGATCTTGAACTTCTGAGCTCAAGCAATCCACCCGCCTCAGCCTCTTAGAGTGTTAGGATTATAGGCATGAGACACTGCATCCAGCCTGTGGTAGCATATTTAACAGTGAAAAATTGAAACCACTTGCTGATGGTGAGCTTATTTAAAAATGTATGGAAAGCATGGCAGATATAATTTGCCTGGAGAAAAAATGGGATATTTCTAAAATTAGTTTGCTTCACCAGGCAAAGTAAAGAAATTGGAAAATCTATTGAAAGAAGTTTGGAGAGTAAAGCTGCTAATTTAAAATTTTATGCTTTGGTGATGGATGACAGCACTGATGCTAAAAATATGGATCAACTTGACATTTTTGTTAGAGGTATTGATGATGGATATAGTATCACTAGAGAAATGGCTTCTTTCATACCGTTAAAAGATGCAACTCAATCAAGAGGTTTATATGATGAAGTAAAAAATAAGTTAAAGCAATTTTCTTTGTCCATTGTCAATCTTATATATTTATTGATGGTACCCTGGCGATGGTAGATAAAAGGGAGGGGACTTATAAAATTAACACAAGATGATGCAATTGCCACCTAAAATTGATTGCATAGTACATCAAGGAAAATCACATGCAAAAAAAAAAAAAAAAAAAAAATCATGTTCAAAGGCCTTAAAAAATCAGTAACATCCTGCAGATCATCAGTAAGACTGTGACTTTTGTAAGGGCCAAGCAATTGAATCATCCCAATTCCAGGAATTCCTTAAAAGTATTAATGCTGACTTTTTGGAAGTATTATGGCTAAGTCAACGCCAAATGTTAAAAAGATTTTATGATTTGCAATGTGTTACCAAGTCTTTTATGATATCAAAACCAAATTTGTGCCAGAACTTGACAATGAAAACTGGCTGACAGATTTTAGGGGATTTAACCACTCATTTAAATGAGTTAAACATGTGTCTTCAAGGTGAAAACCAACTTGTCAATACAGTATTTCAAACCATAACAGTGTTGCAAGTCAAACTGAAATTATGGCAAGTTCAAATTAAAGCAAACATTTTATGCATTTCAAGGAATTGGCTAAACACAGTCCTGAGAAGGGTGAAGAATACGATGGCTCGCGTTTCGATTTGATACAAGAATTTGAAAACAGATTTCAAGATTTCCTGGAACATAATCAATATTTTGGTGCATTGGCGACTCCTTTTTCGTCGACATAAATATGTTACTTGCCAGTTTTCAAATGGAACACACAGAGCTGCAATCTGACATTCAACTTAAAGACAAATTTGATCATGTCTTTTTGCTGGACTTTTATAAGTCTAATCTTCCCCGAGACTCATATCCCTCACTTCACAGTCATGCCTAATTCGTGTCATTGCTTTTTTGGCAGCACCTACATTTGTGAGCAACTATTTTCAAGAATGAAAAACATTAAGTGTAAAATTAGAACTGAAATATCTGATGAGCACTTTGAGAACTCACTGACAATTGCAACTACTTTCATCAAACCCGATATCAACGCATTAGTTTCTCAAATACAATGTCAAATATCCCACTAGTTTCATGTTGCCCACTTTTCTTTTACTATTATGATAAAATATATCAAAAGCCAAAGATGTTTTATTACTTAGATAATAACATTTTTATATTAGTGATCGCAAATTAGGACCTGCTAGGATTCTTATCTGAGGAATTTTTTGCTTATCTCTGGTGGCAGAGATCACAAAAATCATTTCTTTTGCCCATCAGCTTTCATTAATGTTTGTGTATTTAATGTGTGGCCCGATGACAGCTCTTCTTCTTTGAATGTAGCCCAGAGAAGCCAAAAGGTTGGACGGCCCTGTATTAAATAGAGCATGGTGGCCCCTGCTTCCATTATGTTGGTGTCCTTTCTCTGGCCGTGGTTACTTGGAAGATCTGGGACTCACCAAAGCTAAACAAATGCAAACTTTCTTCAGATACAGGGTCATCTGTGGTGGGACAGAGAGGTCAGGACCACCTGAGAAGGACTCCGGCACACCAAGCCCCTCCCACCTACAGATGAGGAAATGGAGGCCCAGAGGGAGGAGTGCTGTGCCCAAAGTCACACCACGAGTTAACATCAGACCTGAGGCCTGGTGCCAAGCATCCTTCCCCAGAAGGGTGTTTTCTCTGTCCTGCCACGTGGTTTCTGGGGGCCTGCGACGCTGAGCCCATGCGGGCAGGACTTGGACCTGGGACTGAGGACAAAGCCTTTGTATTCCCTCTGTGTCCCTGTTAGGATGCTGGCGGGCTCTGACACAGACAAGGCCACTCTGCCACACCTATGACGTGTCAGCACCTGGAACACACTCTTTGGCGAGATGAGGAAATCATGGTGCCCCTCAGTACTTCTTTTGTGTTTCCCTCTTGAAGCCCGAATTTCTTCTCAAGGCCTCTCTGTACCCCTCTTGGGCTGCACAGCCAAAAAGAAATGCGTAGTGTTGAGGAAAGTCTCCAAATCCTTCTCGCCAGAAAGTCCTCCCTGGCTCCTGCACCTCCACAGGGCCCTCCCCTCAGAGTTTCTTCCTGCCTCAGTCTTGCCCTCTCCAATCCCCTCCCACACACACACTTCCTCTAACAAGTTACCTTCAAGGTATTTATAACCTGGCAGGTCCCTGGGGGATGCTCTCCTTGGCAGGCTGCCTGTCCCTGCAGCCTTGCAGCCGCTGCCTGCCTGGCTGGCCTCTCATTAGCCTGTTGCCCTCTGTTTCTGGGCTTTAATGCGCCTCCAGCTCTCCAGGCAGAAGGCACATGTTGGAGGCCTGGTGCCTCCTAGGCAGGGGACTGCGCCAGCAAATCTAGGTTGATGCTGGGCTGATGTGCTTGTTTATCACCTGAATTCAAGCTGTGTTTCTCTGTAATGGGTGGGGACTATGCACGTGTGTCCACATGTGTTCATGTGTGTGCAGATGCAGGAGGTGCATGTTCAAGAGAGATCATGGTATGTTGCCAATGGCCTTATTTCTCACTTCTCCTCCCTTGCTGAGAGTAAGAATCAGCTGAGATCTGCTGAGAGGCTCAAGGAATCTGAAAATGTACTTTCCGTTCCCTTCCAGGTACAGCCAGAGCTGGCCCTCTGCAGTGATCGGGTGTGATGTATGGAATGGCAGCAGCTATTTTGGGACAATGAGGTAAGATGCATGAGAATGGAAGCTAGCAGGCAGAGGAAGGAAGGGAAGAGGCTCAAGGAATCTGAAAATGTACACAGCCCCACGAGTTGGAACAGGGACCCGAATCCTAGTTCTGCCCAGGGCATGTGCCATACACACACCCTTCCCCCACTCCTGTCTCATTTTTCTCACTTCTTATTAAAAATGGTGGTAAAATACACATAACATAAAATTTACCACCTTAATCATTTTTTTTTTTTAAAGGTGAGTGTCACCCTCGGTAGAGTGCAATGGCATCACAGCTCACAGCAACCTCCAGCTCTTGGGCTTAGGCGATTCTCTTGCCTCAGCCTCCCAAGTAGATGGGACTACAGGTGCCTGCCACAATGCTCAGCTGACCTTAATCATTTTTAAGTGTACAATTCAGGAGCGTTAAGCACATTGACGTTCTTATGCAACCATCACTATCCTCCTTCTCCAGAACTTTCCTCGTGCAGAGCTGAAGCTCTGTGCCCCTTAAACACTAATCAATCCCCAGCACTCCCCGCAGCTGCTGGCTCCTGCCATTCCATTTTCTGTCTCTGTGACTTCGACAACTCTGGGCATCTCACATAGATGGAAGCATGCAGTATTTGTCTTTCTGTACCTGGTTTATTTCACTTAGCATGATATCCTCAGGGTCCCTGCCTTTTGGAGACTAACAGTCCATTGTATGTAGGTGCCACATTTTGTTAGGTTGCTGATACTTGGAGCTCTCCGTGATCCACACCTTTCCACCATGTGCCCCTCAGGTTGCTCCCATCTTTTGCCATTGTGAATGACGTTGCAGTGAACGCTGGTACACAAATACAGTGGATTCCCTTTGTGATGTTCTCTGGATCTCTTGAAGATGAAATGAGCCACCCAAGACACATTTCTAAAACAAAGGGGAAGTGAGTGCCTTTGTGTGGCCATGTGGGGGCCCTGGGAGGGAGTGGGGACCCCAGGGCTCACCCGACCCCCAACCTCCACCCAGAGTGTCCCCATTTTCACTCCCTCCTTGGGCTGGGTGCTGCTTCAGGAGGGGCTGGGGATGCAGCAGGGGAAAAACGGTCACAGGCCGTGCCCTTGGCAGTGTGTGAGCTAGAGGAGGAGGCCCGTATTGGAGGCTGTGTGTGCGTGGCCCATGACAGCCACTAAGTAGAGGAACAATCCGGGAAGGGGAACAGGAAATGTCAGGGCTGGGCAAAGTCATGGGTCTGGCAGCAAAGGAAGACTTCACTCAAAGGCGGCTTTTTAAAGAAAACATTTTTGTTTTAAAATAGAGATATAATTTGCAGATCATAAAATTTACCCTGTCACAGTGTGCAGTTCAGTGGGATTCTAATCTGAAGGGCAGGTGCTAGAGCCACCCTGCCATAAGAAAGCCCAAGCAGCCCACACAGAGGAAAGCTGAGCCCCTTGCCCTCCACACCAGCCAAGTTCCCAAATGACAGCCACACCCCGTCACCAGCTGCACTACAGGCTCCGAGTTGCGCTGCCCTGGCTGACACTTCATGCAACACAGCCTTCCCTGCTGGGCCTGCCAGAATTGCAGTCAGGATTTGTGACAAGGGAAAGACTAACCAAGGTAAACTTGGGATACCCTTTCTCTCATAACTCCTGAAATAAAAACACAACATGTATTCCGTCCTAGCTGGTGTGAATGATTTGCCACCCCAGCCCACAGTGAAGGGAATAGACGGATGAGCCCCTGAAGGAGCTGAGTTTCAAAGATCTAACTTAAGGACTGAGAATTCCCATAGCTCTATGCCCCAGCGGCATGTTATTCCTGCTAAGAAATCCCTTCCCTGAAGTTATTCTCCTCTAAAGCCCTCTACCCTCCCCAACCCCTCCCAACTCCTCACCAGCATCCCTCTGATGTTTCACAGTTACGTGGTAAGAGGAGCCAAGGTCCTGAGAGACTAGAACTTGCCAGAGTCAGCAAGGCATGCACAGCAGTATGTTTGAGTTATTTAAAAGGCATTTTTCCCTGTATGACTGGTTGGGGCACACTCACAGAGTGCAATACTTTCGTAGATCTTTCTAAAGACACAGTATTAAATTACCGGCCATTCTAACATCAGTGGTTTTTATTTATTTATATGTTTTTCAGTTTTTGGCCAGGGCTGGGTTTGAACCCACCACCTCTGGCATGTGGGGCCGGTGCCCTACTCCTTTGAGCCACAGGCACCACCCAACATCAGTGTTTTTCTTTGCAGTACTTCAAGGGATTCTGAAGCATGTGTAAGGGGCTGTGAGTTCCCGGGCAACTCTGGCATGAGCAGAGTGAGTGAGGAAGGTGCTTTCTATCCATTTCTTGCTTAACACATTGGATAAGTCAGAGACTTTGAAGGGGAGGTGCTAGAGCCGTGTGGGGAGAAGCTTGTATAGGTTGGGGGTAGTCATCTATACAAGAAAGAGAATACAAATTACAAATGCAACTATAGTTATAAAAGTGAATATTACCAAAGGCAGGGTCTTAAAGAGATATTTGCACATTTCGTGCTCACAATAGCTAAGAGGAGGCAGGGTCCCAGGGGCCGCTGACAGATGAATGAAATATGGTCTATTCATACAACGGAATATGGTCCAGCCTTAGAAAGGAAGGAAATTCTAGTACATGTTGCAACATGGATGAACCTTAAGGACACTGTGCTAACTGAAATAAGCCATTCACGAAAGGACAAATACCGTGTGATTCCACTTAAATGAAGGATGCAGCAAGTCTAAATCACAGCGACAGGAAGTAGAAGGCTGGTTGCCAGGAGCTGCAGAGAGAAGGAAGCGGGGAGTTCTTGTTTAAGGGTACAGAGTTTCAGTTGTACAAGACAAAAAAGTTTTTGAGATGGATGTTGGTAATGATGGAACAACATTATGACCGTATTTAATAACACTGACCTGTACACTAAAAAATGGTTAGGACGGTAAATTCTATGCCATGTATTTTGCCACCATAGAAAATTGGAAAATAGATACCTATTTATTCAGTTTTAAAAATAATTACAAATTACAAATTTTAAGAAGCCGGTAGGCACCACCCAAATCACAAAACCTTGAGAAATGACATATTCTTTTTAGTAAATGCCCAACACACCTCTGTAGTGTTTTTTTCTGAATTTGTTTTATTCATAATCTCAAAAAAATACAAAATTAATCTGAAATTAAAGCATTCATAGGAATAATTCCAATGCCTTTAGAAATGGCTGCCACGGCGTATGGAGTCACGTGACTGTGTAGCCAGATTACTCTGAGACCACAACATTGACTTGTTGATGAATCTGTGTAGGAGTTTTGTCACTGGAACACTTGCTTCTTCAAGCCTTTCCCTGCGTTGGTGGCAGTTCTGCGTACCATTTTGTCGGAACCACCAGATTTTGTCAAGCCGCATTGCATCCGTTACGCTAGGAAGCAATCTGATACGTGGACACTGCTGCCAGATTTGGGGGTACAGACAGGATGTTGATGCTTTCCATCTTGCATACTTACCATCAGAAAAGAAAGCTCTGTGTGGTGTGTTTGTAATTATATCCAGTCAATATCAACTATACTATTTTCTTCACAAGAGAGAACTTCCGTCTTGATTAGGCCTTGATGAGAACCAAATCTGCTGCTAACACTTTTATGCTTGATCTCTGCCAGAATTTTCCACCGACTAGCTCCTGACGCAGTTATTCGGCTCTCCCCCACCACCTACTGCCAGTGGTAGGCACAAGCTCACCTGCGTGTCGCCTTCCTACAGTGGGTCGGTGGTGGATAACGTGTCTATCAAGGAAGTGACTGAAAACTGCATAACTATATCCCACTAAGCCCCAAATACATGTCTCCCCAACTCATCTTTTCTTTAGCTGATACCGATGCCGACAGTCACCCTGACATTGTCCAGCTAAGGGACAGTCGCACAGAGAAGTCAGGATGCAAAGACATGAGCCTTAACCAATTGTGGTCCAACTGTCTTACTTTTGCATATTTTTCAAAAACACTGGGCCATCTGAATGTGTCAGTAGGGCTTCCCCCCAGAAAGGGAGAAGTCCCTGTGAGTGAGAGGCCCCGAAGCAAATGTGGCTTTGCAGCAAATGTGTCCCTATCCCAGACTGTGAGCAGGTGAGGGCAGGGGCCAGGGCTGCTGCCTTCTCTCTGACCTGGACAAAGGACACCAGGCCTGGAACAGGAACTGGAGTCCTAACTCTTGGGGCCTCCCTGGGGCTTGAGAGCCCCTGCCAAGAGGGCTAATGACACCACTCCCTCGGGATTGCTGCAAGGGTCACCTAGAGGATTTGTTACAGCTCTTGGTCAATCTTGTATGAACCCAGCTGTTGTCCTCTGGACAGAGTCACTGCATCCTCCTCTCACTGCCTCTTTAAAGCAGAAGGGTGTGCTCTGACCCCTAAGGGAAGGAGCTGCTGGCAGGGTAATCCTGCTGAGGTCACTCCCCATCCTGCCAACCCCTCCTTTCCGCTGCCAGGCTGGGATTAGAGGAGAGGCTGACGGATTAAAGGGGTTCATTTTGTCACAACTCTCCCTCACTCAGTCCTTCTCCAAGAGCCGCAGCTGCAGGCTGAAGAGAAGCCCTCCCCATAGGCCCCAGCTGAGAGGCTGGGCAGCCTTGGCTCCCCAGGGCCCAGAAGGCAGAAGGCGAGGGGACATCCCAGGAGTCTGGGGGGCAGACAGACCTCGCTATGGTTTGGGGCTCGTCTATCCTCTCCCTGCACCCTGACCTTGGTGGGAGCACCATGCCTGGCCCCCTCAGCTTCTACTCAAACTCCAGCTGCACCCACAGAGGAATTCCCTGGCAACAGCAGCTGGTGGCCTGGGCTCTCCTGCGGAAGGCTGCAGCCATCCTCTGGCTGCTGCTGCTCAGCACCTCCCTGTCCCCCACATGGGGACAGACCGGGATTCCTCTGGAAACGTAAGCATCAGAGTCACCCCCACCTCAGAAAATCCCTCTGCCTGTCCCTGCTTCCTTCCCGAAGACCCTCTCCTGCTCCGCCCTCACTCCAGGTTCTCCCAAGGCTGCAACTGTGAGCCCTCTCTCGCCATAAGGATCTTTTCTTTATCTGCCTCCTCTCCTCCCAAAAGCTCTGCTGACTTTGGAATCCCAGCTGCCTCTGCCGCTCCCCAGAAGCCAGATGGCTTCAAGCAGACCTGACGGCAGAGCTCACATGCCTCTTGGCACGGCCAGTGGCTCTGGAGCACCTGCAGGGTGGCCACTCCTTCCAGGGTGATGGATGCTGTGAGACAGCTGGACAGGCCCTGGGCTGCATGATCACTGCAGCACCCTGGGAGATTTGTTAAAATCTGTATCTTGACATCCCAAAGGGTGGAGCAGTTCTGAACCACCAAACAGAAGGTAGTTTGCTGAGAAGCTAAGAAAATTTGGATTTTGATGGCCTCAGTCTGCCCTTTCTGTACCTTTCTGCCTCCTTAGGCCTTGATTCTACACCCTGACATTAAGGTCAGCTTCAGGGAGAGTCTAGTATCATTCACACCCTGAAATAAACTCAAATTACTGGGGTTTGTGTCATACAGGCATCAGCTCTGGTGGTTTGAGTAAAGAAATTTCCAGTACATAAGGGGGGCAGAGTTCTCTAGACTGAAGAGTGCCACACACTCAGCCCGTGTCTGAACCTGCCGCTGGAGCCCAGCAGAACAGCAGGGCCACACTGTCAACTATGTGTCTTACTGGAAGTGGGGGCAAAGAACCCAAGCAGCACACTGACCTGTGTTCAGCCCTGCGAGCTGCATGACCTCCCCGTGTGTGCTGCCTGGCACTGCTCTGGGTGCGTCATGGATGACATCATTAGTGCACATGGCGATTCATTGGGGTGGGAATGTTATCCCTACTTTGCCGTTGAAGAAGCAGGCTCCTCACATTCACAAACCTGATAAGTGAAAGTGTGGAGGAGCTGTGAACTCAGGAAAGGGCCTGTACTTTCATCCTGACACTCACTGCCACACTATAAACCTGTCTGTGGATGAGAGAGATGTTCAGCACAGTTGTCACCCCCAGAACATACCCCAATTGATAGAGAAGGCAAACTCCAGGGGTGGGCTGAGGGCCAAGAACAGATGGCTGAAGTCCAGGGCGGCCTGGAGGAGAGCCAGACCATCTACGCAGAAACCCCAGGGACAGCTGAGACACCAGCCTGCACACAGCCATATATGCCTGCCTGTGCCCTCAGGTCTGGACTGCTCAGGATCCTGGCCCCAATTCCTCCTCTCTCCTGCTGGGTCTCTCTTCTCAGTCTCTACTTCCCAAAGACCCTTCAGCCTCTCATGTCCAGCCACCTGCCCTCCCACCTACCAAATCTGTTCTCAACAACTCCTGTATTGCTCCATCCAGCAGGCACTTCTGGTCTCGTCTCCTCGGATGCTCTGGACACGTTGGACACTGGCCAGCCCCTTTGTCTTGAATGCCAGTGCCTCAACTCCCATATCACTGTGCTCTGTGGGTTCTCTTAGAGCACTTGCCTTGTCTCCCTGCCTTTTTCACGTGCTGCTTTCCCTCTGCCTGGCCCTGAAATTGTTGGTGTTCCCTGCGTTTGTCAGCACTCACAAACTTTCTCATGCCACACGTCCTATACACCCTTCTACCTTCAGAAATTCAGCTCTTACCTGTGGGCTACTGATTCCCAGCCCCGACTCTGACTGTTAGACTCACATACACAATGCCTATGGACAGATCTTCCAGAAGATCATGTGAGATACTAAATTTAAGTTCGTGTCACTTGGGACACCATGAGATGTGCACCTTCCAGAGTCATGCTGAGCATGACCTGCCAATGACACTCGGCAGCCCTGCAACAGGGACCTCACATTCAAAATAGTCCAAGTGAGAAGCATCACCGTCCACCCTCCCCAACTGGCTCCCTGACCCCAACTGGCTCCCTGACCTTCCTGAGAGTCTTAATTTTGTTCAATAACACCACCCAGCCTGGAAAACTAGTTGTTTTCGACGCCTCCAAGCTTTTCTGTGCTTTCTGCTTGTAATTCTCTTCTAATTCTCTTTGCCTGGCTGACCACTGCCAAACTCACAGTGGTACCAACTTCCCTCACCAACACCCCTTCCCCAGGCTGCCTCCTCCAAGGCCGAAGTGTCTCTCCTTACGTCCTCCCTGCCTGCCCTGTCCTTGTTCTCAGTGGAAGCAGCTCAGAGATTTCTCCTCCCACCCTTTTGCCTTGCACTATCTCCGAGGCTTCAGCAGAAAACTCAGCAGACCCCAAAGGCCTAGAGTAGGGAACACTGGTGTGAGTGACTCACTGAGAAGCTGCAGCTGCACCAGGGCAGTTCCAGTTTCATCCTTGGGATCCTCCCTGCCCGTACCTAGACCACAACCTCTCCCTCCCATCTGCTCCAATCTCCTCTCTCCAACTGGAGCCCCTGGCGGCAGGGCCATGTTTGGTTCTGAGCTTGTTAAGGTCATGCTGGGGGTGTGTACCACAACCAGGGCAGCTGCTGAGCCCAGCAGGTTCCCCAGGTCTCCTGCCCAGGGACAAGACTGCAACTTTGGGAACATTGAGGAAGGATAGAAGCTCTTGGTGTTACTGTTTCTGGGTGTGTGTCAGTGTGTGGGTGTGTACACATGTGTCTCTGTGTGTTTTTGTGTGCATGCATCAATGCGTATCTGTGTACAGATGCATGCTTTGCATGTGTGTGTGCTTGTGCACGTCCAGGCATGTGTCTCCACAGGACGTGAATATGTGCATGGATCTCATTGCCTTGCAGAGTGAAGCTGTGGGCAGATACCTTTGGCCGGGACCTGTATAACACTGTGACCAAATACTCAGGCTCCCTGTTGCTGCAGAAGGTCAGTCACCCCCTTCCAGAGGGCTCACGGGGCAGTCAGCCCACGTCTCCTTCCCAGTAAAGAGGCAGAAGCCACACACGCTGGTGCTGCAGGGGCCTTGAACACAAACATGCTCCAGTCCCTTCATTTTCAGAGGGGCAAACTGAGGCCCAGGGAGGTGAATGATTTGCTCCTATCCTGGCCCCATTAGACCAGTATAGCAATGACAGCTAACGCCCCACCTGCCCTTCACAACTCCCTCCTAGTTGCCAAGCACCATCTCGCTTAACTTTCTCATTTGGTCCCGCCAACCCAGGTGAGGAAGTTAGGGCAGTAATGATGTGGCATTTGGGGAAAAAGCATTCTGTGAGGTCTATGCATTCCAGAGCATTCTCTAAAGCTACGTTAATGTCACATCTTACCAATGAGGAAATGGTTTGAGTGACTTCCCTGTGGCTTCATGGTCAGCAGTTTTCAGGGCTGGGCCACTAGGCGCTGGTGATCCACATTCTCAGTGAGAGCTGGTCTCCCCTGGGCGCAGGGGGTCAACCTGGACCCAGTCCTGGGTTCTCCTGGGCTCACTGGCAACTTGTCAGGCACCTGCCATCAGTACGTGGAACTGCTGAGCTCTGTGGGACAGTGAGAATCGAGGTTCACACCCATGTGCAAGGGGCACACTGATAGCAGGATGCATCTTCTGGTGTGCTGGGTGAAGGGGACTGGTGCTCGGGGTGGTCACAGAGGCCCTGGAAGCTACACAAAGAGTGTGGACATGGATGTCTGGGCATTTGGGCACCCTGGCTCCATCCAGGGCCACTGATCATGTTCACTGACTTCTCTGAGCGTTGGTCTGCTGCCTTAATAAGGCTATTAACTGCAATGTTTCCAGAGCCCCTGTGACAGAGAGGACATCTGAAAAGAAAAATTGGGGGAATCACCTGAGGAGGAAAAGGCCCTGTCCCAGCTCCTAGTTGAGTAAAGGAGGCTTTGTGTGCCTGGATGCACCTGCTGAAAGGATGGAGGCAGCACCTAATCAGGTGCAAACATCCTGGTGCAAACCAGCAGGGGCTGCCTCTCCCACTGTCCCTGAACAGAAATACAAGGAGGTGGAGCCCAGTCTGAAGATCAAGGAGGTGGACGGCCTGGAGCTGGTGAGGAAGTTCTCGGAGGACATGGAGAACATGCTGAGGAGGAAAGTCGAAGCTGTCAAGGTGCTCTAGATTCTGTGGAGGATCTCTCTCCAGCCCCGAGACCCTGAACAACCCTCACCGACACCCTGACCCTGAACCCTCCCACACTCACGGCCCTCTCCAACCTTGCGAGCCTCTGCCTTGTCCCTGTGAAAGCCAAAAGAATCTTTGTAAAAGGGGGAATGATGAGAAGGAAGCAAGAGGAGAGGGGAGGGCCTGGGGTGGAAGCTCCTGCACTGTAGGATTATTGAGGACTCTGCTCCACATGACTGGTGCAGAACGCCTCAGGAAGACAGCGCCCAGGGATGGTTCCCTGAGGAGGGATGGGTGGGAGCAGAGCTTGCTGAGGTCAGCCAGGCACAGCCGCCACTCTCCTCTCTTCCCTCCCCTCACTCAGCTCTAAGGACCCACCCTGCATGGCCCCCAAGTGTTTGGAGGGCTCCCTGGGCAGTGGAGGTGCTACAGTGATGGGGCTCATGCTTGGGTGATTCCATCCCTGGACATCCTCCGAGTAGGCCTGGTAGAAACAGAAGTGTCTCCCCCAGATGCTTGTGGAGACCTGGCTCGTGTAAATCAGCAGATACAGTGTGGTTGGGGAGATGCAGTCCCTACTCTACCAGCCAGGACTTGGACCATTCAAGACCAGTGTGGTCCCTAAAGGACTCCTAAGACCAGCCAGGACAGAGGAGTTGGGGCTGGCAGTTGGTTGGGTGGGGAGGCTGGAGCAGTGCCGGGCAGCAGGAGAAGGCAGCCTCCCCTGTGTGCTGCCTCTGCTCACAGGGCGGAGAATGCAGGGCTGGGTTGCTGGGGCCTCATTCCCATGTATGCCCAGGTAGAGGGGCCAGGATATTACCATCAGGAACCAGTGAGGAGATACCTGGGGCTCTGAATCACACAGCCCAGCACCAGCAGAAATAACTGCCCCACGCATCAGCCAGCCTTGTGTAAACAGCCTCTCTGGGTTGGGCACAGACACAGGGATGTGGAACTCGTCTAAGCTCAGGCATTGGTCCTTGTGGCAGCAGAGTAACAAGCCATCCTGGGACATCCCAGAGGCTGGGGCTCCAGGGTCCCTGTGTCCTTCCATAACCTCAAAAATAATAAGTGCTTGCTCAAAGAACTTTCTCCAAGCACCAGTCCCTGCTTTTTGCTGAGAGTGGGGGTCCGTAGGGGCTGCAGACCTTCTTGAGGGTACCCGTGGGAGGTGTCCTGTAAAGCAGCACTGAAATAAGTTTTTCCCTGTGGGACTTCTTCATCATATCTTAGGAATTGGAGCTGAGAGCGGAGAAGGCAGGGATGAATCTGACTTACAGTTGCATAAATATAAGCCCAGAGAGGCTTAGTGTTGGCCCCCACCCGAGCCAGAGCAGGTGACCCCCAGGTTCTTTCCCTGGCCCTTACTTCCTCTAACACTCTGTGATGCTTTTAAATGCATATTGTGGTAAAATACTCATAACATACAACCTGCCAGTCATTTTAAAGTGTATTGTTCATTGGTGAGAAGTCCGTTGGCAATGTAGCCATCACCTGTATGCTCCAGAACTCTTCCATCACCCCAAACAGAAACCCCACCCCTGTCACACAGTCACTCCCCAGCCCCTTTCTCCAGTCACTGGCAGCCACTCATCTGCTTTCTCCCACAGATTTGCCTATTCTGGATATTTCAGCACAAACGGAATCATGCATGTGACTTTGTATCTGCCTCATTTTATTTGGCATAATGTCTTGAAGGTGCATCCGTGTTGTAACACGAATCAGAATTTCTTCCCTGTATGGTTGAATACTATTCTGTTGTCTGGCTATCCTGTGTTTTGTTTATCTGTTTGTCAGCTGATGGACATTTGGGTAGTTTCCACCTTTCGGCTTTGAATACACATATGCACATATTTTATTAATAATCGACATTTTTTTAGAGCAGTTTTAGGTTCATGCCAAGGTAAGCAGAAGGTAGAGAGAGTTTCCATTCACTTCCTGTCTCCACATACAGCCTCACCACCGTCAGCATCCTGCACCCGGCGGGACATTGTTAGAACCAATGTCATTACCATAGTTCACATTAGGGTTTACACTTGGTGTACATTCTGAGAGTTTTGACATCTGTGCAGTGACATGTATCTACCACTACAGTACCATACAAAAGAGTTTCACTGACATAAAAATCCCCAAGCACTGGCAACCCCTTTTCACCGTCTCCCTAGTTTTTTCTTTCCAGAATGTTGTGCAGTCAGGATCATGTGGCATGTCGCCTCTTCAGATTTTATTTAGGAATGTGCACTTGCCTTTTGGCTATTGTGGGTTGTGCTGAGCATTTCACACACAAGTTCTCGTTTGAGTCCCTGTTTGGGGTTCTTCTGGGCATAAGCGTGGAACCCCTGGGTCACACTCTTTAACTTACTGAGAACCTATGGGGTTCCTTTTATCCATTCGTAAAATGGGAGGAGGATGGAAAATGTACAGGAAGATGAAACAATTCTTCACCTTGAGAAGTTTTATGAATTTCCCCTTTACCTTCCTGTCCCTCAGAGTCTCGTGGAGGCTGCCGAGGAGGCCGACCTGAACCACGAATTCAATGCCTCCCTGGTGGTGAGTCCTGCTCTGGCACTGGTGCCCGGTCACCTGAGCACTAGTTGTGGGGGTGACCATGGGTGGCAGCAGTCCTCTAACTCTATAGATGCTCAAGCAAAGCATCGTGCTAGCTCTTAGAGGGAGATTTATTCATGACCTTGAAACTCTAATATGAAGTCCATAACAAGTCCGTACAAATGGATCAACAGAGCACTAGGAGAACGCAGCTCGAGAAGGGGAGGGTGCCTGCAACGCCTGCAGACAGGGGGCCCAGGCGAGGCGTGGTGAAGGAGTTGCTGGGCGCAGGGAAAAGAGCAGGCACGAAAATGAGAAAACACGGTGCCGGGTGAGGAAATAGTGAGTGCTTAGCTCCATGTGCTCAGAGTCTGGTGACAATCAGAGTGGCCTTGGAGGTCTGGTAGGGAGCCTGTGATGCCAGGGAGGAGTCTGGCCCCACATAGCAGGTGTGGTGGGTGTGGCAGGTTTGAGCAGGGAGGGACATGGCTGGGGAGGGCTAATGTTAGCCATGGTGTCCTGAGGTAGATCTAGTACAGGAGCCTGGGGAGGTCAGTGTGAGGTGTCACCGAGGCAGTTCTGGTGGGCATGGTCAGAGTATGAGCCTGGTAGTGTGGAGGGCAGAAGAAGAGGTTCTGAGGGGACAAGCTAGGTGGACCTTCCAATGCTGCATGAAAGAGACAAGAGGATGGAGCCACCCTAGCAGGCCCAGAGATGGCTCAGGCACCTTCTGGGTCTCTGGAGCCTCCTGTGAGGCAGGAGCAGGTGGTGCTGCAATAGGCTATCTCCTTTCCCCTGAATCTCTGTCCCCAACTCTGGCTGTGTCCCACACATGATATGAGGTAGAGAGCTAAAGCAGTAGTCAGGACAATCTTGATCAAAACCCAGCAAGCCATTCACTCCAATGGCTGCATATGGGATGTCCCTGACCATTGCCAGAATCTCCACCCAGGTATCTCGTGTGGTCACTACAGCCTCCTGGCCTTTCTCACCTGTGGGGGCCTGTACTCTGTGCCTTTCTCTCCCTCTGCATGTCCCTGTGCCTGGGCATCTCTGCGGCCCTCCCTGCCCCAGTTTAACTACTACAACTCCGGCCTGGTCAACGAGCGAGACGAGAAGGGCAACTATGTGGAGCTGGGTGCCGAGCTCGTGCTGGAGTCCAACGCGCACTTCAGCAACCTGCGGGTGAACACCTCTGTCAGCAGCGTGCAGCTGCCCACCAACGTCTACAACAAAGGTAGCCCTCAGCCCTGTGGCCAGGCACCCTCATCTGCTCATTTTGATGGCTGTGGGGGTGCGGGGTGACATAGGTGGCTTTTAACAGTTTGTCTCCGTTTTTTGAGAGAGCGTAATCTTTGCAGAGCTGTAATCTTTGTCATCTTGCCCTTCAGATCCAGATATTTTGAATGGAGTCTACATGTCAGAAGCCCTGAACGCTGTTTTTGTGGAGAACTTCCAGAGAGACCCGACATTGACTTGGCAATATTTTGGCAGCTCAACTGGATTCTTCAGAATCTATCCAGGTAAGGGCCTGGCATCTCCATGATACTCTGGGCTCCTTCTCTGGCAATAAGGCCTTGGAGATGGACCCTGGCACCCTGGTTCCCAGCAAAGGGGGATGGCCCCCTATCCAAGAGCACAGCAGGATATGCACACATCCAACAAAGAGCTGTTCAGGGTGAATGAAGGAAGCCATCAGATACTGTGGAACCAGCCAATGAGTGCCCACTCCTGCTCCATGTAAAGCACCATGGCAGCTGTACAGGAGGATGAAACTATTCTTTACCTTAAGAAGTTTACATCCTACTTAGAAAAATGAGGCCTACTCACTTGAAGTGTTAAACAGCAAGGTAGGAAATGTCACAGGTTACATTGTGATTAGTGGCCAACTTAACAGAGTGGGAAAAGCCCCCTTGTCTATCAATACAAATAAAAGACAAAACGCATATTACAGAGTTTGCAAGAGAGCCACCTCTTATCACTTTCCATTTAAAATAACTCACCTCTCTATTTCACCCCAACTCATTTTTTTAAAGAGGCAGAGTCTTGCTCTGTAACTCCAGCTAGAGTACAATGACACAATCACAGCTCTCTGTAACCTTGAACTCATAGGCTCAGGTGATTGTCTGCCTCAGCCGCCCTAGTAGCTAGGACTGCAGGTGCACACCACCATGCCCAGGTAACTTTTCTATTTCTTGTAGAGCCTGGATCTTGCTGTGCTCCTCCTTTGGTCTTGACCTCAGGCTGGTTTCAAGCAATCAGCCCCAGCTTCAAAAAGGGCTGGGATTACAAGTGTGAGCCACCATGCCTAGCCCCATTCCATTTTTATATTTTAGCACACAGTCCAGAAGGTCTCAAAATTGTCCTACTTTTCTGAAATAAGAAGCCAGACAGGCCCTAAGAGCCCTCTGTGTTCACAGGCTGGAAAAGTCAAGCCCTGTCCTGCAGTGCAGCGGCACCTCAGAGCTACTGTGTTCCCATCTGAGCACATTGCTTCCGTGCTCCTCTGCCAGCGTTCACAGCTAGCCATCACATCTTTCTCTGTCCCTGGGAGCCTGAATGAGTTAGTTTATCCCTGTTCCCTGTAACAGCTCACATACCCCTCCTATCTTCTACCAGGGTAGAATTCCTATAACTATTCCTGACACATTCAGGGCTTCCAGAGTCACTAACTTGTATGCAAACAACACAATCCCAGTATGAGCTCATCAGTGAGCAGAGAAGGGCCATTTCTCATATCCGTAGGCAAATTTGCATATTCAAATCTGCCCCTAGATAGAATTAGATTGACCATAATTCTTGGGTCTGGCACACAATTCCCGTCCATCCATGGAAGCTCATTTTAATTTATTTAATGTACAACATAATGAACGCCTGTCTACACACCATCAGCACAAGACCCAGAATATTACCAATAACTTACACCCACCTGTGTGCACCTCCTCTGTCCTACTCTCACCCTCCCCACTGGTCAGGTAACAGCTGACCCGAATTTCGAGCTTATCACTCTATTTGGATTTTTTGACTCTTTTTTTAGTTTTGTCTCATACTTACATACATACATGTATTTTTACATTGTTTTATTGTGATAAATATATATAACAGAATTTACCATCTTCACTATTTTTAGGTGGTGTTAAATACATTCATGTTACACAACCATCGCCACCCTCCACCTAGAGAACTCTTTGTGTCTTATAAAAGTGAAATTCTCTACCCATTAAATAACTCCCCAATCCTCTCTCCCTCCCTCCAGTCCCTGGAAACCACCATTCTACTTTGTGTCTCTATGAGCTTGATTACTCTCTGGGTAGCTCCTACAAGTGGAATCATACAGTGTTTGTCATTTTGTGATTAGCTTAGCATAATTTCCTCAAGGTTCGCGTTGCAGCAGGTGTCAGAATGTCCTTCCTTTTCAAGGCTAAAAATATTCCATTGTGTGTATTGCCACAGTGTGTATATTCATTTATCTGTCAATGGGCATTGGGTTGGCTATTGTAACAGTATTGTAATGCTGTTATGCACATGAAAGTGCAAATATCTCTCCAAGACTCCACTTTCAATTCTTTGGGGGTATATCCCCAGAAACAAAATTAATATTTTGAGGACCTGTCATCCTGTTTTCTACAGTTTGTACCGCTTTACATTCCTGCAATAGTGCACAATCTACGCCAAACTTGTTATTTTGTGTTCGTGGTGGAGTTTTTTTTCCCATGATAGTTATCCTAATGGGTATGAGGTGATGACTCATCGCATGGTTGTTTAGATTTGCATTTCCCTGACAGTGACTTTGAGGATCTTTTCATGTGCTGATTGGCCATTTGTAAATCTTCTTTGAAGAAATGTCTACTCAAGTTCTTTGCCTGTTTTTGAGAGGGTTTTTTGGGCTTTATTGAGTTTTAGGATTCTTTGTACTTCGTGAATATTAATGTTCTTATCATATATACGATTTGTAAATACTTTCTCCCATTCTGTGGTTTGCCTCTTTACTCTATTGATGTGGTCTTTTGATGAGCAAACTTAAAAATTTTTCATGAAGTCTAATTTGTTTATTTTTTTCTTTTGCTGACTATGCCTTTGGTTCTATATCTAACAAATCAGTGACAAGTCCAATGTCATAAATCTTTGTCCTCGCTTTCTACCTAAAGTTTTACAGTTTTAGGTCTTTCATTTCCATTTTGAGTAAATTTTTGTATAGGAGGTTAGGCAAGGGTCCAATTTCACTTTTCCCCATTGAATGATTTTGTCTCCCTTGTAAAAAAATCACTTACTCATATACATCAGAGTTTGTATCTTGTTTCTTTACTCTGTTTCATTGACCTACATGTCTGTCTTTATGCCAGTACCATTCTGTTTTGATTATTGTGCTTTGTGGTAAGTTTTGAAATCAGGAAATATGCCTCCTCTGGATTTTTTTTTTCCTTCCTAAATTATTATGATTATTTGGGGTTCCATATGAATGTTAGGATAATTTTTTTTTTCTGAGACAGTCTCAATCTGTTGTCCCAGGCTAGAGTGGCATAGCCTCACCTAGCTCACAGCAACCTCATACTCCTGGGTTCAATGATCCTCCTGCCTCAGCCTGCCAAGTAGTGGGACTATAAGCACTGACCATGATGTCTTGCTACCAGTAATTTTTCTATTTATAGTAGAGATGGATCTCCCTCTTCCTCAGGCCACTCTCAAACTCCCGAGCTTAAGGAACACTCTGCCCTCACCTCCCAGAGTGTTAGAATTACAGGTGTGAGACACTGCCTGGCCAAATGGTTTTTCTATTTCTGCAAGAGACATCATTGGGATTTTGATAGAGATTGCATTAAATCAATAGATCACTCTGGGTATTGCCATCTTAATATTAAGTATTTCAATCCATGAATGTGGGATGTGTTTCCAATTATTTCTGTCCTTCCAAATCTTTCTGGAAGATTTTATAATTTTCATTGTACAAATCTTTTACCTCATTAGTTAATTCCTAAGTATTTTGTTTTTTATGTTATTATAAATGGGATTTTTTAAATAATTTCTCGGATTGTTCATTGTTAATGTGTAGAAATGTAACTGATTTTATGTGCTGAGCTTGTATCCTGGTACTTGGCTGAATTTATTTATTTGATCTAATAATTTTTTTTGTGTGTGTGTAGAATCTTTAGAGCTTTCTACATATAAGATCATAACATCTGCAAACAGAGATAATTTTACTTCTTCCTTTCCAAGTTTGATGCCTTGTATTTCTTTTTTATGCCTAATTTCTCTTGCTAAAACTGCCAGTATTAAGAATAGAAGGCAAAAACGGGCATCCTGGTCTTATTCCTGATCTTAGAAGAAAAGCTTTCAGTGTTTTACCATTGAGTGTAATGTTTTTATTTATTTATTTATTTATTTATTTATTTTTTATTTATTTTTTATTTTTTTATTGTGGAGAAGGGGCAGGGAAAGAAGGCGGGGGAAGAGGTGAGTGACAGGGTCGGGCCAGTGGCATGGTACCACATTGGCTGTATCT
>CAUYPK010114149.1:0-19429 GCA_963574355.1 Loris lydekkerianus | reverse complement strand
AAATAAAAATATATATCTAAAACAATTACAATAATTGAGGTATCAGTATGTTAAATGCTTTTCAATATTTATTGCTATAGAAAAACTGTAAACTAGCAACAACAACTTTAAAACTTTAAATAAAGTGCAGAAAACCGTAGCTTAACAGGTAATCAAGCTAAATCACAATCACTGAATCAAATAACCTGTATGACCCGAGTATAAGCCGAGTTCGGATTTTTCGGCACAAATTTTGTGCCGAAAAAACTTGGCTTATACTCGAGTATATACAGTAATCAATCAACACTTATGGACACATATGGAAATAGCACTCACCAAAAATCAAGTATCTGGGAGGTGGGAGGACAGGATGCCTAGGGAAGTCATTGTCCCTTTCAATATAGTTAGCCTGAACTTCTCTTCTCCTGGTCTTGTCTCTACCATCACTACAATAGCTTTCGTATGATGCTGAATACCCAGGCCTGGTGACTGACTGGCGGCTGGCTGGCAGCCTAGCTTTATCTAGCTGATGACCTCCCTAACCACCCCAGTAATGTTGGAGCCGGGTTCCGACCTTCCCCAGACCCAGCTTTGTACCTACTTGTTGAAGAATTCCAGAGGATTTCACCCCAAGGGCCATTAAAGGGTAAGTAGGGCCCTAAACACCTTAAAACAGAACTTCTGTCAGCTTGCCCTTGGCTCTGTTTGTGCCTTTATACCCTCACATCAGCCTAATTTCTTCGTTCCTTTGTTAATGTTTAACCAGGTTACTTTCCATTGGTTCCAGCTCTGTACTCTCTTCTGGAGTCTCAGGGACCTCAAATCATTTCATTTTTGGCTTCAGGCCCAGCACTGGACACTAGTTCACCCTTCTAAAACTTCAAAGGGCCTAGAAACTCACAAGCATAACTTTCAGACGTGGCCTCCATAGTCTTTTAGTAACTGTGATTGAAAAAGGATAAAGAAAGAAAGCTGGACTGACAGCAGCCCCAATAGCATAAAAGTATTTTTTTTTTTATTAAGTCATATACACATAGATTTTATATACATTAATGCATTTACGGGGTACAATGTGCTGATTTTCTATGCAATTGGTAATGCTTAAATCAAATTAGTTAATATAAGGGTCTCACCTAATTTAATTATTGTATTAAGACATTTATATTCGATACTTAGTAGATTTGACATGTACCCTTGCAATATTCCCCATAGGTATGGTTCCACCATTTACCCTCCCTCCATCAAAACTCTCCCCTCCCCTTCCAACCCTCTCTTCGTCCCTCCTACTGTTTGTTGTATTTTTTGTCACTTTGTCACCTTCAGTAGAGTGCCATGGCATCCTAGCTCACAGCAACAGCAACAGCAAACTCTGGGGTTTAAACGATTCTCTTGCCTCAACTTCCCAAGTAATGGGACTCCAGGTGCCCCCAAAATGCCTGGCTATTATTTCAAAGATGAGGTCTCGCTCTCCCTCAGGCTATTCTGGAACTCCTGAACTCAGGCAATCCACCTGCATTGGCCTCCCAGAGTGCTAGGATTATAGGAGTGAGCCACTGAGCCTGGCCAGAAAAGTTTTATAATAATGACTGTCACTTTAAAACTTCTCCAGAGATAGTTACTCAAAAGGCTCATGCATGAGCACCATGGCCTTGGAAAGATTGGATTCCCTGTGTCCCCCACATCTGGAATAAAATGCTCCAAGAGGCAACATTTGCTGGAAACCCAGAACCATGTCCTCTCAGCAAAAGAGAAATACACTAGGAGGAAGATTAGAATTACTTTAGAACAGGAGATTACATTCCCATTCTGAAACTGGTGGTCCCATAAATTGACATCCTCCATACCCATGAACCCATGGGAACAGCTTCCATCTAACTGACATGTCTGACTTGAAAATGGGCTCCACTTTGACACACCAGGATGGGCTTAGGTAGCTTAGTCTCTAATACACGTAAGCAAATTAATTCTAATAAATACTGGGGCCATGTCATCTACTCTTTCTAAACAGTGAACATGTCTATTTCTCTCTCGTATCTCCATCATTAAAATGAAAAATAAAATAAAAACAAAATGCAACCCCTCTTTAAATAGTCCACAGTTACTCAGTTGTCCCCCTCAGCCCAACCAACAGAGAGGTTTAAATCTACTGACCACAGGGGATGAGGTGTTTTCCTCTTTTAACAGGGCACCTGCTGTTTCTAAACAAGTCTGATTTGGTATAAGAGGGCATCACCTGGCTCTGGGACCCAGCTACCCACCTGTGATCTCAAAATGAGAGATCCTGCTTTGACAGCCCCTGGGGATGCTTGATCTTACCCCTCTTGGGCCCCCACTCTGCACTCCTCCTGTTATTAAAGAATGTCCCTTGTATCATCCAATGCTTGCCCTCATTTATTCAAGACAGGGGGGAAAGCATCAACTGTAATTGCAGCCCAAGTTTTACCACTCCCAAACTTTCTCCCAATGACCCCCAAATGCATGCAATCCTACCCACACCTGACTTATCTCACTGAGTAAAACCGTGACCCTATTCAGGCAGAAGCAATTTCAGAAGACTGACCATTGTCACCATCACCACTTAACAAGAGTCTGAAATGTCTGGGGGCCTAATGTGGCCACACAGGGACACTCCTCCCTCCTCCTCTTCCTCCTCTGTTCCTAAGACAAAGAACACAAAGGACGTACTTAGCCCCAGCACCTGAAGAAATTCACCCCCAAGGTCCCTAACGTACCAAAGCCCTCTGTGCAAGCTGTGGAAATTGCCCAATGCCTATGGCCCTATATAAATGGGTCTCCAACTGCCCACGGGGACAGAAGCCATCTTTGTCATGCCAGGGGTCCCCATCCAAAAACCTGGCCTGAACTTTTCCCCTCCCAGTCTCCTCTCTGGGTGTCACCAGCACATGTTTCAGTTTTTATATTGGGGTGAGTTTCTATTTTTTTATTGGTAGCAATTTAAGGATATTAACTCAAAAAATGTATGGACATGTGCCCTGCCTATTGAGTCAAATGTGAAAAGGATTCGATTACTGAAATTAAAAGTAGGATCTGTGCTGTTAGATAGGATTTCAGGAAGTTTTATTGTGTGCTTTCCTCACTGGTTTTATTATTTTTAAAACAGTGCCTATTGGTGTCGTTTTTGTGGAGTCTGTGGATTTGTCATTTCCCTTTATTCCCATTCACTGATGGATGTGATCAAACCTGGAGACAGGAGCTGGACAGCCAGGGCCTTTTACTTTTTCTCTTGAGACCGAGTACTGAGGCAGGTGGACAGCTGTGTCCCTTTATATCTAGGAGCAGTCTGCTCCCATGTCAGAGAGTCTTACTTCTTCAGTGTGGCTTGCCTCAGAATAATGGGGGGTACAGGGTAGGAGCAGTATGACCCAAAATATCACCATAAGAATTCCTCTGGTGTTATTTGTATGCACTTATTTTAAAAAGAAAAAAAAAAAAAGCCAAATAAATTTCCTGACATTGTAAAAAAAATAATAGTAATTTCTCTGGTGTAATGGAATTGGGTCACAGTGGTCAGTGTTTATGAGTCCTATTCAAAATTGTTAGGCTTTACATTTCAGAAATGGCTTTTCAAATGCTCATAGTGTAACATCAATCAGCTCCTGGGGTCAGATGATCCTTTTCCCCGGGAGCCATCTTTTTACGTTTGTCAGAATCAAGCTACAGGAAGTGCACAAAACAGTAGAAGCCACTGCGATTGGTGGATGTGGTGTCCTGACCAAGGGGATGATTCAATCATGTTAAAGGCCACAAAGCTCCATGATAGGCTCTTCTTGTGATGCCATCCAATCAGATGGCAACTGTCCCGTGTTGTGGGACAACACAGCGAGTACGAAACTGTCCCCAGTGGCTCAAAGTCGCAACTTTATGTTCTCCCCAGTGCCTGTAAGCTGCTCCTCCCTGGCTGAGCTTTCCTCTCACACGTCCTCTGACCAAGCTGCCTGTCCCAGAACTAAGGAACCCCGAGGCCAAATTACTGACAATACATAAACAGCCGAGGTGCCACAGTCGACACTCCAGCTGGAGAGGCAACAGTTTCACCACCTACTTTCCCAGAATCATCTAGTTGCTCTATCAGGACCTCAGCTTGTCTCTGGAGGCCTTGAGTCAATGATTCCTTCATCTTCACATCTTTGAGCATATGGCCCAGGAGGCTAGACCCCTGGCCCACTACACCAAACGCTTGACCATCACCACCAAAGACATTCAAACCACAGTGAGTCTGATGCTGCCTGGGGACATCAGAAAATACGTGTCCCAGGTCACCAAGGCCCTCCTCTGGTACACCACCTACAAGTGACCTCAGGACCCTCTGAGCACCAACATCTAAAGCCTGTTAACAGAGCCACCCACAGTTCCCCCCAAACAGCTGTAGCTCACCAAGAGGCAGCTGCTGGATTTGGGGGGCAGGTAGCAGGTGGCCTCCTCCTGATTTGTGGGGTGCTGTGCATGTGATGCCCTACTGATGTTTGAGGCATTCTTTTTAGAACCAAAGATCATCAACTCTAACATACTTGTAATGTAACTTACTCCAAGCAAAAGTGCTGGATTTTCCATAATTGTGTTGCATTTCGTCTCTTTCCTAAGTGGTCATTTCCACTGGCCATCCTTTGTGGGGATATTTTCATTGTAATAATCTCTGTCTTTTTGACTCTCATTCTCTCTTGAGTGTGTGATGCACCTTACCAGATGTTCATTGTATGTGAACTGATACCATCCAGAGGCCAGATACAAAAAGTAAAAAAAAAAAAAAAAGTAAGAAAGAAAAAAAAAAGTCATGCCTCATCATGGGCACCTGTAGTTTCAGCTGATTGACAGGATGAAGCAGGAGGATCTCTTAAGCCCAGGAGTCTGAGGTTGCAGTGAGCTCTGATGCCACTGTGCTCCAGTCTGAGAACTTGTTGCTAATTAAATAAAGAAATAAATAATCCAGCTAGAACACCTGCTAGGCCAGGTGTTTACATTTTTCACATATTGCAAACCATACTAGTCACCACTCGGCTGTTTCAGAAAAAAAATATTTTGACCACAAATTTGTAATTTGTATGTCTTGGTGCTCATAGCTCAGTGGCTAGTGCACCCACACATACACAGGAGCTGGCAGGTTCAAACCCAGCTTGAGTCTGCCAAAACAAAAATGATATTCACAACAACAACAACAAAAATATAGCTGGGTGTTGAGGCTGGTGCCTGTGGTCCCAGCTGCTTGGAAGGCTGAGGCAGGACAGTCGCTTGAGCCCAGGAATTTGAGGTTGTGGTGAGCAGTGACATAACGGCACTCTACCAACGGCAACATAGTGAGACTGTCTTAAAAAAAAAAAAAAAAAAAAAAAAAAAAACGGGAAAAAATTGTAATTTTTATGTTATCTTTATATAATGCATTTTTATGGCATGAAAATGAATTCACTAAAATTTGTGTTGTAATAAATTGTAAGGTAAACATTGGCCTATGCAACTTACATAAAAGCTCTTTGGGTTCCTTTTAATATTTAGACATGTAGAAGTTCTGCTGAGACCAAACTGTTGCACATGCTTACAAATTTGCTATGTTGACAGATCAATTGAAAATATTTTTAGTCCCCTTTTCAATGGATAATGGTTCTTAAAAGTTCAGTGCCTAACTATGTGAACCAGTGTGATGTAAATGTGTCAGCCTGTCTGTGAAACTACTGTATGATGCCCCATGATCATATCAATGTACACAGTTATGATTTAATAAAAACAAAAAAGTTCAGTGCCTAATAGTCATCCAGACGTTCAAAACCTACTGCTGATAGAAAACTTTCCCATCATCTTCATTACTTGCATAGTAATGCCACTGGAATTTTATCATCAAACATAACATTGGGATGTGGTATGAGGCCCTGTGTTCACAGTATCAGTTTTGGATTCCTAGGCATTTGAGGAAACATAATAGAGATCAAACATTCAGAGCATGCTATTGTAGGGAGTTTTCAGATTCACTTTTTGTTGAATCATTTGAATGATTCATATAAGTCACATTTATAGATTTTCCAATACTGAATCATATAGCCATTCTTGGATGGAAATACTTTCCTCCTGATGGCTCTCCTGAGCATTATTTAGGCCCTTTTCTGTACATCATCCTAGTGAAATTCCTGACTGTGAACAGTCACTAACTACTTTGAGGTCGGGTTTCTTGTGACTTCTGCACCCTTGGCCACTTGCTTCCTTCAACAGTCCCCAAGGCTTCCCTGTGCCCTGGGGGCTTCAGCTTCACAGGGGCAGCCTGGGCGTCAGGCTTGTTATCTGGGTTTCCTCTGCAGCAAGAACCTGAGCTGTGCTATGGGACAAACCAGGGAGCAGAGGAGTGACCTTGACCCCTTCATGAGTCTTTCCTCCATCTGTTTTTCTCTCTCATGCCTCACATTTGAGGTGCAGCTGTGCTGAGAGGGCACGCTATACACAAACCTGCCCACCTCCAAGTAGGTCAAGCTCTGAAATCCAGGCATTCTTCTAACCCTATTCATCATCATTACAGTTCCAAGTGCCCTCAAAATCACATTCCTAGTCTCTATATTCCTCGTTCTGTCCTCAAGAAGAGGTTGACTAGTCCTCCCATAAGACCGGACCCTACTTTCACTTGTGGGAGCTGCAGATCATGGGCCAGCACCATGTGTCCGGGTTGCAAAAAGAGACCGGATGTGCAAGGCTTCTTTGACTCTTCACAGGTAGATGACCACATGATTTCTTGTCTAATGAATGTAAACTCTTTTGAGAGTGAAAGATGAAGCACTATGCATAATTTTGCTAGGACAGTAGGGAAAATAGGAACTTGTGGTCACCCTTCAAGGCAAAAGGTCGTGGGATAGAATAAAATCATCTCTTGGGGCTTGGGGATTGTCGGAGCAACAAGGTTAGTTGAAAAATAGTGTTCAACCTTTCATATCACTTTTTTTTTATTTTTTATTTTTTACAATTTCCTCTCTCTTTCACGTTCTGGTGTTCTGGTGTCTTTGCATTCTGGAGACACCTGGGTATGCTTGGATGCATTAACAAAGAAAAGACACACACATGGGTCTTCTGCCCGATGTCAGCTAGTGAGACTAGACTCTAGAGCAAGAGTCATTAAGGGCACAGGCTTTGGAGTCAGATGAGGTTCAACACCTAGTTGTGCCTTTCCTAGCTGGACTGCCTTGGCCAAGTGGCTTGACCTCTTTGAGCCTCAGTTTCCTTCTCTGAGAATAAGGGTCTACAAGGTTATTGTGAGGATTCAGGGAACTACTGAAGACAAATTGCCAGATGCGTACTCAGCAATCAATGAAAGATGCCTGTTCTTATTCTCAGTCCTAAGATTCAGGCCCTCAGGCAATTGGAGTGAGTGGGGGTGAGACTCAGTGCCAGACAGCTCTGTGACCATGTTCTCCTGCCTACCTGAGTCCCATCTGTTTGCCTCACACTGACAGTGAGATAAAGGAGGAGGACTTTTCCCTCCTGAGCAGCATGTTAGGGAAGTAGCAGAGATGCTGCTGCTCTGAGTCATAATGGGAAGTTCCTAGGGAACAATTGGAAAGTGCCCCATGGTGTCGCTGGCTTCCGGTGGGCATTATGGACTCGAGACTTTGTGGCAAGCTATGTCCCTTCTCTCACGTGAAACCACACTTTCCACACCTCTCTCCCAGGCACATTCCAATATCAATTCCATTCACCTTTCGAGTCTTGATTCAAATTCCACCTCATCAATGGAAATGTACTGACCAGCCCAGCCCATAGTCACTGCTCTCTGAGTCTCAGGGTTTCCAACTGTAAAATGCCGCACTATAAATAACACCCCTAAAGAAGGTTAGTGATTAGGTCTGGATGAGAGAACAGATGATGCATGCCAGGTGCCATATCTAGTATAGGCCTGTTGCATGTTCCCTACCTCTTCTTCTCCCTAATTGTCAAAGCCCTGAGAGTTATGCCCCATGCCCTTGATTGCAGACCACCTTCTATTGATACTCATGTGGGAGTATGCCTGTGCTACTTTTCCATTGAATTATAATGTCATAGAGCATGGGGTCCACATCTCTTCCTTCCTAAACCTCCAGAATCCATCACTACAATAAATGCCAGCATAACTACTTTTTACTTGGCACCATATAGCACTCTGTGCCAGGCCCTCTGATGTGTATCATATGCACAGTTTGGAGCTTTCATACAATACTAAAATTTCTCTTACCAGAAGACACATGATCATACTCCTTGATGTTTACCCAAATCAATTGACAACTTATATTTACACAAAAGCCTGCACATTAATGTTTATATCAGTTTTATTAGTAATTGCCAAAATTTGGAAGCAATTAAGTTGTCCCTGAATAGGTGAGTGAATGAAAAAACTATGATAACAGCACCCACACTTCCATATTAAAGGTATAACTCGACTACAGCTCAAGACAAAGGAGAAAGAGGAAGGGGAGGGAAAGGGAGTGGGGAGGATGGATGGAGGGAGGGTAATGGGTCGGACCACACCTATGGTACATTTTACATGGGTACACGTCAAATCTACTAAGTGTAGAATGTTAATGTTAATGTCTTAACACAATAATTAAGAAATTGCGGTGAATGCTATGTTAGCCAGTTTAATGTAAGTATTTCAAATTGTATATAAAACCAGCACATTGTGCTCCATAAATGCATTAATGTGCACAGATAAGATTTAATTAAAAAAAAAACTGGAAGTACCTCCTATACCAGGGTCTCCTTCATCAAGGACTATGTGTGAGGCTCTGTCCCCTAAATGGAATACAAATTGACAAAGAATAACACAGCACAGAAGGAAAGAAATAATAGTAATAATAATAAAGTATATAAAGAGAATTGAAAATAAAATTATAGAATTTAGAAAAAAAGGTGAGTATATCTTAATTGTCATTTGAAAAATTTATGTGGGACAGAGGAAAATAGAAAAATCTTTACAAAAAAAAAGAGAGAAAAGGAGAGAAATGTAGAGGAAAGGAAGAATAAAAGGGGTAGGAAAACCATAGCAAAAATGAAGCCCTTGTTATTGAAGGAATTGAAAATATAAAAAATAAAAATTCTATAAAACAAAACAAGCACAAAACCTTAAAATGGAAAATTGGGGGAAAAAGAATAACAGGAAAGAAAAACTCGCAAAAAGGGAGCAGTTATGATTGAAGAAGGAAACCATTAAAAATTTTAATTATAAAAAAAAGAAAAATATAGGGGAAAATATTGAAAAAACATTTTTAAAAAAAAAAATATATATATACACACACACATATATATCTATGTGTATATATATATATATATATATATATATATATATATATATATATAGTTTTTTTTTTTTTTTTCTTCCCCCTGGAGAACAGGTGATGTTCTGGGGTATGAGATACTAATCCTGATGCTGATGTAGCTGTCAGCTGTATAAGATGGGGCCTGGAAGCCTTTAACTTGCCTAGGAGACCTGGTCCTATCTTCCTGATTTCTTTTCCCTCAATCCTCATAGCCTTGGGAACCTGAAGCTCTTGTCAGCCTGCTTAATAGACACTTCTTGACCATTCCAAACTGTGTCCCTAGGCTACACAGTGGATTTCCAAGGAAAGCATGTGTCACTCAAGTCTCCCCATAAGTGGCTGCCCAACTTAGCAGGCACACCAGAACTTGTCTTGCACTAGCACATTGTGGGCTGATCATGTAAGACTGCTATCTCCCAATAGCTGCCGCTGGCCTACAGCCAAATGATGAGATTTCTGCTCTGCACAGTGGCTCAGTGCCTGCCCCTAGATGCTGTTCAATATCACTGTCTCTCTCCCTCAAGCTCTCCCCAGATAGTTCCACAAAGTGCCCATGTCTAAAAAACAAACAAACAAACAAACAAACAAAGCAATGTCCTATAGTGACACTGAAAAGCTGAATTGCCCATTCTTTGCTGCCAGCTACTACTTTCCCTCTCAGTGCCAATTCTCCACTGCTCCAGATTTCCTCTTGGGCTCCTGGAGTTTCCCTCCTTCCCTGTGCCCCTGAAGCATGTTTTTGAGCAGGACTGCCAGCCAGAAGTGATTGGAATCCTCCCCCCCCTACACCCCCATCTCACTGCATGGCTGCAAAGGCACTGTCTCTAGTCCACCATCTTGCTCCGCCTACCTCCCCATTATTGATGATCACTAAGATCAGTTACTGTGATCTGAACATATAGCAGGTTATTCCTAATGGAATAGCCAGACTGGAGGAATGAATGAAAGTCATAGTACAGGTTGTTTTCCCGAATGAGTGGGACTGTCTGACTTCCCCATATAAATGCCAAGTGGAAAGTGGATGCCCAGGTGAAGCAGCTGATATGTGTCTATGCCAGCCCTGTGGTACTAACTTCATGATGACCAGGATATTCATCTACTGAATATATCCCTTACCCCAGGGCATGGTAAATGCGGTGATTTAAGGAAGGCCCTTTTGTAGGGGCACTCTATGTTAACTTATTGATACAAAATTAAGTAATAGTTTGTGAAATCTTTCTGTATTTTCAGCTCCCCTTATCGGTCTTTTGAATACTCATAAAATTTAAATTCATTAGCAAGAAAATAGGGAAAGTCAGAGTAGAGACCCAATGGACATATCCCAACAGAGTAGAAATCTTTAGTGGTTCAGAAATGGGATGATCAAAGTAGTCACTGATGAAGTTGAAACAAATGTTTTACTACAGTACTATTGATGGTTGGGTGGATCAATGGGGGTCACTTCTGGTCCCCCAACATTAAAGGGCTCTAAGGAAGTCTGCTCTAATTGCCCCATTTTGGATGAATTTACAAAGTTAGAAGACAAAGATTATAATAAGAAACCCAATCTGGAATCACCTGCAGCAATATTCAGGCAGATTAATTAAAATAAAGATTGATAGACGAGCTAGCATCCCTTGGTTCAATATTCTGCTGGGAACCCAACACCATTTGCACAGGAGTGAACAAATAGAGTAGAGAAGAAAAGTTCCTGGGAGTCTTTGGCATAGGAATACCATGTACAATGGTACCAAAACCCATTGGTGAGGCCCTAACAGGGGCTACAATGAAGTTGATAGAAAAGATAAACGTAAGGTTTTATCAGATGAAAGTCAACATAGGGGTGAAAATCAGAATGTTTAAACAGGCTTTGTGTAAAGAGGTTGTGTCTCCTTTACCTAAATGCTTTATGGGACTGAATATTGTGTCTGACTATGGAATATTTCCTCTATGTATATTGTAAAACAGAAGACATGTAAATCCATGCTTCAAGAAATACTAATGGAATATGCTAAATGGGAACCAGTTAGATTCTAGAGCCATGTAGAATAGAAGCTGGAGCATTGGTTTGGGCAAATTCTCTGTACAATAGCTCTGTGTGGAACATAAACTGAGGTTTATGACAAAAGCCTACGAATGCCTATGCATGCTTCCTAATAATGCCCATTGGGACCTTGGACCTGATAATTTTCATTTCAGGGAAAATTACTAAGTCATTACCAGACATTAATTGAAGTTGTCCCTATGATTGACAGACATAAATAATCTTGAAACCTTAAATATCCTTAATATCTTGGGTAATGACAGAGAAATGTTCTAATGGGGAAGACAATGCCCACAAGAATTCCATAATAAAACACAAATAATTTGTGCATGAATATGGTATGAGTCATATGGCTATTCAGCATATTTATGAGCTTGATTCTTTTCACATTGAGTTGACTTTGAACCACCTGAGCACCTGCTAGAGTCTATCACCACTCGGACAGAGCCCTATGGGCCTGATAGGAGGAGTTGTACCTTTGTCTCTTCTGGCAAAATTGGAGTTAACAGTGAATGCACCTGTGTTGCTGAGTGGTAGAAATAGCTCATTAGTTCTGTACCTGTGTGCAGAACCCTACCCTATATGAATGAGAATGGATTGAAGAAGAAGCACTTAGTAGACAAGCACTGCAAGCTAGACCAGCTTAGTGGGAAAATCTGAATTCCTTCTAAAGGTGGAAAAGTTTGGGTATAAGTGAAGAGAAGGGTGAGGGGGAGTAGTAGCTGAAAGTTAAAGAATGAGTAAATGGGCTATGCAATGAGGAAAATCAAATATTACATTCACACTTTGAAAGATATTTAGAGCAGGAGATGATGTTGTTCTTGATATTGATTTAGATCAATTGTAGCAGATGCCTAAAAGGGCAAAGGCATGTATTACTGAGACCACTCCTGTTTTGGGATCCTGACACTATGAAATGGAAACATGGAAAATTAAGTGGCCTCACCCTGGGAAACATTTTGGTCATATGATGGACTGGACTAATTATTAACGATTGCGTGGTACTCTAATAATGTGCAACCATCTTTTCACTCTTATTTTCCAGGTTACACGTACCATATTGCAATATGGTACATTTTGGTAAGATTATAATACTGATATTGATAGCCAAATATATTGTGAAATTGAGTTATAAGTCTCCCGTCCTTACCTCATATTAGCTCCTATACATGTTAGGTATATTCATGTTATTACTCTTGATATATCTGTTATATAAATACAACAGCAAATGTAGATATTCCAACAGGTATTATTGCTTTGCCACAATGAAATTGTGACTTAAGATCAGGGTGTGTCCTATTGCATGATAAAGGTTTGTCTTGTTTATGTCCCAGGTTCCTTACATGGAACCTCTAGAACCCTTGGACTATCCAAAGGAATAAGAGTTCTGTTGTTATTCACGAGCCCCCTTGGATCACAGATGAATTTTTGATGAAGATATGATTCAGGATGGGAGCTGGTTACAAGCAAGACAAAACACATGATGAGAGTGTTGAAATTTAACCCCTCCTGACCTCCAGGAAGGGGAGGATGTCTGGAGGTTGACTTCAGTCATGTAGCTAATGATTTAATCAGTCGTGCTTATATGATGAAACCCCAATAAAAACTCTTGACACTGCTAAAGCTTTGTGGAGCTTTCTGGTTGGTGAGCACATCAGTGTGCTGGGAAGATGACATGCCCTGATGCCATGAGAAGGGGCTCCCAAGAATTGCATTTCAGACCCTCACAGGCCTCAGTCTATATGTGCATTGTGTACCCTCACAAACCACACTCTATGTGTCTCTTCATTTGTCTGGTCTTCCTTATTTATATAATTTATAATGAAACTGTAATAATAAATATATCAATTTTCTGAGTTTTATGAGTCATTATAGCCAATTATCTAACCTTGGGCAGTCATGTAACCCCTGAATTTGTAACCACTTAGTCACAAGTAGGGATCACCTGGGGATATTGAAGTGAGTGCATTCTCACAAAGGACTAATCCATTAACTTGTGGAATCTGTCCTAACTACATATGATTGCAGTACACCAGTTGATGTTAGAATAATAGATATTTCATTTTCTTTAGATATATCATAAATGGTATCATGCATTTAATTTTGATTTCTATGTATTTGTGGATAGTATATAGAAGTAAAATTTATGCTTTTACTTTGATCTTATATACTGTGATCTCATTGAACACAAATATTAGTCTCTTTTTTCCAAATTTTATGAAATTTTTTATATAGATAGTAATCTCATTTGCAAATAGGGACCAATTTGTTTATCCCTCTCCAATCTATATTCCTTTTTTGCCTTTATTATTCAGCTTAATTAGGTACTTTCTGGATGTTACCCTTCCCTCTGGACAGGAGCTTTTGTCGGAGGCTGCCTTCAGTGGGCTATCTTTTCCCTCCCCCCAATTTATGCTTTTGCTTTGATCTTACATTCTGTGATCTCATTGAACACAAATATTTTTGGGCTCTTTTTTCTAAATTTTATGAAATTTTTTATATAGATAGTAATTTCATTTGCAAATAGAGATAGATTTTTTTAACCCTCTCCAATCCATATTCCTTTTGTTTCTTTTCCCCCTTTATTACATTTTACACAACTTCCAGTCCTATGTTGAATAAGAGTGTGAGAGCAGACATCCTTAGCTTGTCCCCTATCTTAGAGTTGTGTCCTCAGGTTGAAATTTGGTTGCCGTTGTTGCCGTTTGCAGAGGTGAAAGCTTGGGTAGATGATATGGCCATGGGGGCTACACCCTCACTAGTAAGATTAGTCATGTTATAAAATAGCGGATTTAGTTTCCTTCTGCCTCTTGACCCTTCTGCCTTTCAGCATTTCTCTTATAAGGGATGTACAAGGTACAAGGTACCATCTTGAAGGAACAGAATGGATGTGACCTTCAATTTTTCTGCCTCCAGTACTGTGAGCCAGTAAATTTATGGTTATAAATTACCCAGTCTCAGAAATTCTGTCATAGTAGCACAGCATGGACTAAGATATACTAAGAAAGCATTCATAATTTCACTACTTGCCCTATATAACCTTCAGGTTTCTTGGTAGATGCTATTTATTATGAAGAAGATATTCTCCACTATTCATGACTTGCTGAGAGTTACTATGAATTGATGTTGAATTTTTTCAAATACTTTTTCTGCATCGACTAGTATGATTGTAGGATTTTTCTCCTTTATCCTGTTGATATGATGGACATGTTTATTTATTTTCAGACATTTATCCAGATTGCATACCTGAAATAAATCCAACTTGAAGATGGCCAACTGGAGCCAGCCCTCGACAGAAACTGCCATCCAGAGGGATGCATTATTTCCAGAAAGAACCCAATTAAGTTGAAGACTGGGACCTGAGCTGAGAGAGAAGAGTGATAACTGCAGGGCACCTCTGCTGAGGAAATATGCAACTCCAAGAAAGCAAACTTCAGGTACAAAATTCATCCCAAAGGAAAAGTGTCCATCCCCTCCCCCAAGAAAATTGTGTTTTTTCTTTCTCTTTGTTTGCTCCTGTCGGTTTTCTATAGGTGAGCAGTGAACTGAGGACCTCTTGTCTCACCCAATGGGGGAGAGCTGTAGGAAGTGTGGACTCCTTCCCCAGAGGGATGCTGTTGTGAACCTGAGCATTCTCTTTCCTGGCAGGAAAACTGAACTAACATTTTCCAAGCCATTCTGAGCTTCCAGTGCACCCTTCCCCCCTTGCTTAACAATCCTGAACCCTAACCCCTGCAGAGACTGTGGGAGGAGGCTCATGAGCAGCACCCTATGCCCTGCCAGACCAAGCATTGTGCGCCACACCCTGCTAGAACCAGGCCCTCTGCAGCCCACTGGGCCAGAGCCGCAGAACCAAATGCAGTGTCCCTTGCCATGCTACTGCATCTGTGTGACCCACGATCCTGGAGCTGCTCCTACACTTGACTCCTTGGCTGTGGCAGTTGCCTGAGAGTTGTGCAGGGTCACTTCCCACAAACATTCAGAATTAATAAAGTGATCCTGCCAGGGTTTAACCTTGGAGAGACACCTCCCCAACTGTGAGGACTGCCAGAGGCAACCAGACCTCTATCTATAGTTCTGCAGAGCAGCTGGGGCAAAGGCATGGTGGCTGAGGGAGAAAAGCATTTGCTGACTTGTTATCCTCAGGATTAGACTGAATTCAGATGGAACACTCCCAAGTGGCTATTGAGTACCCGAGGCAAGCAGGCCTCAGCTCCCCTAGCTGGCTGGTAGCAGAGGGTAGTAGCCAGTCTGAGAGGGCATTGACCTTCCTTTGACTCTGACAGGCACAAAGCCCTGGCACATTGGCTTATTGGAGGGAGCAGGACCTTACACCTGTGGGGTCACCAGAGACTGAGCTTAAAAGAGGAGTAAAGTAGAAATACAGACACATCCCCCTGGTCCAACTCTGCTACTAGGCAGGCCTTTTTGACTCCACAGAGCACCAGAGTGAGTGAAATTTGAGCAGCCAGTAGACCTCCGCCATCTAGTTGCTGGAGACCTTTTGAACTCTCCCACTTAAGAGTTCATACTGACTGGGTCAATTTTTTTGGAACTCCTAACCTGGACCAATCACCCAAGTACCCTGTTGGGTGGTATCTTGGTTGTGTGGTAATGGTAAGGGTTGATTTTCCACTTCTGGTTGTTGTCCATAGGGGGTGGAGTGTCTTACTTGCTTGTATTTCTCCACAGCTAAGACTTCAAACCAGACTCAGTGATCCACTAGGATCAGACAAGGACCAGCTGAGTACAAGACAGAGCCACATAACCCCACTACACCAAGCAGGATTCCTCAGCCTCAGACTGTAATGCTGCATGGGTGCTTTGCAAAACTATAATTGAAAAGGCTGCCATCACCGGTCCATGATCCTTGACAAAGGGCTGGTTAACCACAACTCCAGAAGTTCCCAATCCAATTTCACCTTTCCTGCCCATCTAGCCAACTGGTGAAAAACAATCATGTGGTGGAATGAGCAGAAAAACTCTGGCAACATGAATAATCATAGTAGACCGACTCCCCCAAGGTACAACAAAGGAGACACACTAGAAGATCCCATTCATAAACAAATGGCTGAGATGTCAGAAATCAAGTTCAGAATTTGGATGGCAAATAAGATCAACAGAATTGAACTAATATTGGAATGAGAAGTTCAAGGAGCAGTTCAAAAATTGTCTCAAGAATTCAATGAATTAAAAAATAAAATCACCAAAGATTCTGACAAATTGGGACAAGAATTTGCATTCTTGAAAGACCTAAAAAATATAGTAGAATCCCTCGGTAATAGAATGGAGCAGGCCAAATAAAGGATCTCTGATACTGAAGACAAAGAATTTGAATGTTCCCAAATGCTCAAAGATGAAGAGAAGTAGAGAGCAAAACCAGACCTTTTCCTGAGTGAGTTGTGGGACCACTCTAAAAAAGCAAATATTTGCCTACTTGGAATTCCTGCAGGAGATGACAATTATCCAAAAAGCCCAGATGTTCTACTCCAAGAGATGATAGAAAAAACTTCCCAAACATGGCAAGAGATACTGAACTACAGATAGCAGACAGTTTCAGAACCCCAGCATGAGTCAATCCAAATAATGCATCCCCTACTCACCTTGAAATTCACTCTGCCAAAGTTAATATGAAGGAGAAAACCCTAAAAGCAGCCAGAAATAAGAAAATCATAACTTACAAAGGGGAAATATATTACAATGACTGCATATCTCTCTGTTGAAAGTTTTCAAGCCAGAAGAGGATGGTCATCAACCTTCAATCTCCTTAAACAATACAACATTGAACTCAGGATCCTGCATTCAGCTAAACTGAGTTTCATTTATAATGGAGAAATCAAATACTTTAATAACATTCACACATTGAAAAAATTTGCCATAAAAAACCCAGCTCTTCAGGATATTCTCAGATCCATCCCCCACAATGACCAGAACAATGCTCTACCACCAAAGTAAACTCACTCAGAAATTATTGATCAAAATGCAACTTCCACAGTGGCAAAAGGAGTAAAAATATCTATTGATCATTTGAAAAATTGACACCCCAAATACTACCAGGTTTATCAATACTCTTCATTACTGTGAATGGCTTAAATTGTCCTCTAAAGAGGCACAGGTTGGCTAACTGGATACAAAACATCAGGCCAGATATTTGTTGCATACAAGAATCTCACTTTATCTTAAAGGATAAATATAGACTCAGGGTGAAGGGATGGACATCTATAATCCAGGCAAACAGAAAACAGAAAAAAGCAGGGGTTGCAATTTTATTTATGGATACATTAGCTTCAAACCAACAAAAGTAAGGAAAGACAAAGATGGTCACTTCATATTTGTTAAGGGAAACAAGCAACACGATGAGATATCAATTATTAACATTTATGCACCCAACCAGAATGCTTCTCAATTTTTAAGGGAGAACCTACCAGACATGAACAATTTAATATTTCCAGAACTGTAATTGTCAGAGATTTAAACACCCCTTTGGCAATGTTGGATAGATCCTCCAAAAAGAAACTAAACGAAGAAATTTTGAGCTTAAACTTCACCATACAACAATTGAATTTAATAGACTTCTACAGAACATTTCATCCTAACAAAAATGAATACACATTGTTCTCATCAGCCCATGAAACATTCTCCAAAATTGATCACATCTTAGGTCACAAGGCTAACCTCAGCCAATTTAAAAGAATAGAAATTATTCCTTGTATTTTCTTAGATCATCATGGAATAAAAGTTGAACTTCCCAATAACAGGAGCCTGCATACTCATACAAAGACATGGAAACTAAATATCGTTATCCTGAATGATAGTTGGGTTATAGATGAGATTAAGAAGGAAATTACCAAATTTTTGAACAAAACAACAATGACAACACGAATTATCAGAACCTGTGCAATACTGCAGGCAGGCCTAAGAGGGAAATTCATAGTGTTGCAAGCCTTCCCCAAAGAATGGAAAGAGAGGAAGTCAACAATTTAATGGTCATCTCAAGCAACTGGAGAAGGAAGAATGTTCCAACCCCAAACCGAGCAGAAGAAAAGAAATAACCAAAATTGGAGCAGAATTAAATGAAATTGAAAACAAAAGAATCAAAAAGATCAAAGAATCAAAAAGTGTTTTTTAAAAAAGATTAACAAAATTGATAAACTTTTGGCTAACCTAAGCAGAAACAGAAAAGTAAAATCCCTGATATCATCATTCACAAATGATAAAGGCAAAAACGCAAGAGAAAACTCAGAAATTCAAAAATCCTTAATGAATACTATAAAAATTCTATTCTCAGAAATAGGACAATATGGAGGAAATAGACCAATACCTGGAAGCACACCACCTTCCAAGACTCAGCAAGAGAGAATTGGAAATGTAGAATAAACCTTTATCAAGTACTGAAATAGCATGAACTATACAAAATCTCCCCAAACAGAAAAGTTCAGGAACAGATGGCTTCACATCAGAATTCTACCAAACCTTTAAAGAGGAACTAGTACCTATATTACATAACCTTTTCCAAAACATAGAAAAAGAGTGAGTACTTCCCAACACATTCTATGAAGCAAATATCACCCTGATCCCCAAACCAGGAAAAGTCACAACAAGGAAAGAAAAGTATAGATCCATATCTTTAATGAATATAGATGCAAAAATATTCAATAAGATTCTAGCAAACAGAATCCAGCAACCCATTAAATAAATTATACCCCATGAACAAGTTGATTTTATTTTATTTATTTTTTTATTAATATTAAATCATAGTGGTGTACATTAATGTGATATGGGTCACCATACATTGGTTTTATAAACAGTTTGACACATTTTCATCACACTGGTTAACATAGCCTTCCTGGCATTTTCTTAGTTACTGTGTTAAGACAATTATATTCTATATTTACTAAGTTTCAAATGTACCCTTGTAAGATGCACCACAGGTGTAATCCCACCTATCACCCTCTCTCTGTTTATCCTCCCCCCTCCCTCCCCATTCCCCTTGTTCTTAGATTATAACTGGGTTATAGCTTTCATATGAAAGCCAAAAATTAGATTCATATTAGGGCTGAGTACATTGGATACTTTTTCTTCCATTCTTGAGATACTTTACTAAGAAGAATATGTTCCAGCTCCATCCATGTAAACATGAACGAGGTAA
>CAUYPK010114142.1:0-50093 GCA_963574355.1 Loris lydekkerianus | reverse complement strand
GCTACCAGGGTCCCTGGCCAGATGAACAGGCTAGTGTGGAGGCTGGGAGGACACAGGAGGGAGGATGCAGGGTTGCGTGGCTCCTGCCGTTCCTGGTCAGGGAATGCGGATGCCTGGTGGGTATGGGTCACCAGTCGGGGGTCGCTGCACAGCTCTTTATGGAGGTCTGGGCGGTGCCAAGCCCAGGAGTTTGAGATTTCTATGACCTGTGACATCATGGCACTCTACCCAGGGCAACAGCCCAAGGCTCCAGTGTGCCAAAACCGTCTCACTCTGCCCCCAAGGATTAAGGCTGTAAGGCAGTTCAGTCCCCGCCTTTAGGCTGCTCAGTCACTATGTTACTTTGTCCTGCTCGATCCTTGCTCTGGGACCCTGAGGGCAGAGCTTGCTAGAGCAGTTTTTTTCACAATGGCTTTCTGCGCCCAGCTCAGTGGGTCAGTCTGGGGCCCCAGACAATGCCCAAAGTTTTCCATACTCCTGCTCAAGCTCTCCCCAAGGCAGCTCAACTGAGCGCCAAGTCAAAGGACACCAAAACAGTTCACAGGTAAGGCCTTTCCGGTTTGAAGTCTCATTGGTGCTTGTACTCACGGTTGCCGGTGTGATTAGGTCGATCGAACACACGCAACCACTTGCCAGTTTTCCACTGTTTTTGTCCTCCTCCTGGGGTCCAGAAGTCCCTTGCTGGCTCCCTGTATCCTGAAAGGGATGATCATAGGCATATCCCACCGGCCAGAGATGCCTGGAGTCTTGTCTCCCCAGACTTGCAGTGCCCAGTTGCAGGGAACCTGTTACTCGGCCACCATCTTTAATCGCCATTTGGAGTTTAAAGCAGGAGGTAGGAATCCATGAAAAATTCACTCTTTAAAAAGATCACCTAAAAAAAAAAAAAAAAAAAAAAAAGATTCACCTGCCACAGTGTGGAGAATAGATTGGAGGGCACGAGAGTGAGCACACCATGTCAGATGCTGTGCTGGGTGTTGGGGAAAGGCAGTGAGCAAGACAGACCAGTCTCGGCCCTCCTGGAGTTTGCATTCTGTGGGAAGGAAGGAGAAAGCTGAGGAGATACAGGAGCCACAGGGGATAGCTTTCCTACTAAAGAACAGGAAGGAATTGTCAGTGGCACTTTGCAAACTGGAAGAAGCCCAGGTTTTGCTTTACCTGTAACTTTGATCTCCCCTAAAATGGAGGAAGACCAACATGGGTGTTTCAAGCTGGATACACTTCTCTCTAGATTATTTTTTTAAATAGGGGTAAAATTTACACAATGTAAAAGTTACTATTAACCATTAAACAACATAATTCATGGGCATTTAGTGCATTCACAGTGTTGAATAATTACCATCTCTATCTAGTCCCAAGATATTTTCATCACTCCAAACGGGAACCTCATACCTATTAAGCAATTACTCCCATCTTTCTCCAGCTCCCAGCAACCTTCTGTGTGTATGGATTTGCACATTCTGGCGATTTTAAGTAAATGGAATCATACAACATATAGCTTCTGGTGACTGGTTTCTTTCACTTAGGATGATGTTTTCAAGGTTCATCTGTATTATTTTTATTTATTTATTTTTTATTAAACCATAGCTGTGTACATTAATGTGATCATGGGGCACCATACACTAGTTTCATAGACTGTTTGACACATTTTCATCACACTGGTTAACATAGCCTTCCTGGCATTTTCTTAGTTATTATGCTAAGACATTTATATTCAACATTTACTAAGTTTCACATATACCCTTGTAAGATGCACCGGTACTGCACTCCCTTTCATGGCTGAATGATATTCTGTTGTATAGATCAAATGCATTTTCTTTATCCATTCATTCATTGATGTATATTTAGGCTATTTCCAATTTTTGGCCATTGTAAATACTGCTGCTATGAACGTTTGTGTTAATTATCTCCCCCCACCCCAAAGTAAGTTTTTGCACTTCTATGCAGAAAAAACAGACTGGAAAAGAAACCAATGATGAATTGAGTTCTTCTGTCTCGACTTAGCTTTGTGCCACTGCTCCCTTCAACCCTGAAGGGTAGCACTCCATGTCACAGGAGAGCTGGTGACCCAGGTGCTTTTATAGGTCTGGTTCACCCCTGCCCCAGGGTCTCACAGTTCTCCTCTCTTGTCTGTCCCATTTCTCTTCTTCATCCAAGCCCTTCTCTTTTCTTGGTGGGATTTCCATGGTCTCTGCAAGAAATTCTACATCTCTGCTTTTCCTCTTGTCTTTTCTTCCCTCTTTCCATCATACCTGGAAATGTCACATCCCTTACAGATTTTCCAGCTCTTCTGCCCTTAGTGACTACCATCCCTCAAAGCCAACATGGTGTCATAATTTGGGGAAGGTGGAAACAGAATAGGAATATGGGGAGAGCTCTATTGACATGTAGGGAGGGCAGCTGGTTTGTTCTGTCCTGTTCATTCATTTACTCATTTTTTAAAATTTCAAAATAATATGAGGGTACAAATTTTTAGGTTTCATTGCTCTCACTTCTAGGGTAAAGTTCAAATTGTAGCTGAGCCCTTCACCCAGGGGGTGTGCTGAACACCCTCACATTGTGCACATTAGGTCAGATCCATGACTGGGTATCTAGGTACCCTGAAGAACAAAAATAATTTTAGCACAAAGATATTTGCACCAGAATGTTTATTGTAGCTCAATTCCTAATTGCCAACTTGTGGAATCAGCCCAAATGCCCATCAACCCATGAATGGATTAACAAACTGTGGCATATGTATACCATGGAGTACTATTTAGTCATGAGAAAAGATAGAGACTTTAAATCTTTTATGGTTACATGGATGCAGTTGAAACACATTCACTCATTTTCAACTCATTCTTTGAACAAGCATTTACCGAGCATCCACTCTGTATAAGAAACTGTCTGGTGGTAAAGATTCAGACAGAGACATGTGGTTGAGCTCTTTTGGAGTTCACAGACAAGTCAAATGTATTAAAAAAACATACAAGACAACCTGGACTTTTAATAGGGAATAAACAAAGTGTTGGAGCTTGGACAAAGCTGGTAGGCAAGGCATATTTGAGAAACTTCAAGGGCACTTTAGGGGAGAAGTTTCTCTATCCAAATTGTTTCCTAGATCCTACAAAAAATAAAAATCGTACCATTTAATTTGTGTTTTAAGTCAGACCTGACCATTATATATGAATTATTCCAGTTGAATATACTGAGGCACAGAATTCTCAGGCTCAAGCCATTAGTAATAAAGTGGTAATTTGAGTGAAAATTTTCCCTGGTGTTCTTGAATCCCTCGCCCCATAAGCTCATTTTTCTACAATTGCAGTGTATGATTCTCTGTTTTTCTTCTCTCTATGCAGAAAGGCAGTCTGGTGGTGCTATTTTTCAGATGAAGAAAGCAAGGCTGGGGGAGTTTACCCAAGGCCACTTATCACTTTTATGGCGGAGCCAGAATCACAACTCCTACCCTTTGAGTTTCCAGCCTGTTGCCTAGCTACCAACCTCCCTGCCTCTTCCACTGCACAGCAGCTGAGAAGGCACTTAATAATCATAATTGATAGTGCTGGGTAAAAGGGAGAGTTCAGAGTGTTTCTGGGGAGTTTGTTTTCACCTACCAATAAATTCTCCTCTTCCTGTGGTCAATAACCTATATCCATTTATTTTAGATAGCACCCCTGTCTTTGTTTACAATGATGCTTTCTTATCTACATTGATGATTTCTCTTTTTTCCCTTTCTCAGCTATTCTTTCTGGGTGAATTTCAGTTGCTGCTTACAGGCAATATACATAAAAAGAGGAAATAGATATAGTGTCCTATATCTAGCGCTAGTGTCCTATGACTTCCAAGGGAGGAGTCTCACTATAGCAATTTTAAGATATAGAATTCAATTCAATGAAAGTTATATAAATTCCTGTAGAAAGTAACCTTTCAAATTTGTAAAGTATTTGCTTCCTTTATTATGTTAAAAAGATGTTTCAGGTACTAATAGGAATAAAAAGATAAATTTGTTTATCATTTCCACTGTGGTTTATCAAGTGCCTTGTATATGCCAACACTGGGGATTCTATGGTTTTCCTCTTATTGCTTATGGTCCAGGAGGAATCAGACAACCTCAAATGATCACACAAGCAGACAATTGCAACTTTCGTATGTGCCTGCAAGAAGAATTACACGGAGCTCATGGTGCCCATGACAGGTGGATTTGACACAGTCAGGGAAGGCTTCCCAGGGGAAATGATACTTGAGTTGAGTTCCTATGAATAAGTATGGTAGAACTAGATGAGGAGGAAAGGAAAGAGTGCTCCAGGAAGAGGAAAAAACATGTTCAAAGGCTCTGTGGTGGATGAGAACATGTGGAATCCAGGACTAGTGTGGTTTGAATGAAGTCAGAGGGTGAGAAGAAGCTGGAGAAGTGGAGAGAGGCCAGACCATGTACAGTATCAGACACTTGTGCTACTGTACCACATCAGTGTCACTCGACTTCCAGGCATGTGATGGTGAACAGTGCCACAACAGTTTTCACTGACTCAGTGCTGACCTCATTCCAGTTGTGCCTGGGGCTTGTTTGGTCCCCAAACCTGGGGCCTTTGCAGAAGACCACTGACAGCCACATGTAAGCAGCCCAGAAGTACCACAGAGTCCGTGTCCATGAGGCAACTCTCAAGAATTGGTGGATGAAAGTCAATGGGTAAATGCTACCCCTCCTTTTCTCTGGTGGGCCTTTCTGAGATGCGGTCCCTGTGGTCTTCCAGGAGTTCTGTACAGAATGGGTCCTAGTTGCTCACAGTGCTGGACAGCTTCCTCATTCATTCCCTCCTCTGTTTGACTTGCTTTTTCTAATTCATGATTCCTGCTCTCTGGGGTCACTTCCCAAGTAAAATTGTGTATTGGCAAGTTTTTGAGTCCTGCTGTTTTGGAGGCAAGTCAGGCAGAAAAATCAGGTTAATGAATTTTGTCTTTGCCTTAAAAGTAATGAAAAATGATTGATTTCAACAGGTGAAGTTAGTAGTTTAACATTTCAGAGATCATTTTGGCTACATGTGAAGAGTCATTGAAGAAAACAAGAGAAGGTGAGGGAGAGCAGTTAGTGGGCTTTACTAGTCCTGCAGATTTGATAGCTGGGAAACAGTGGGAACAATTTAGATGGAGAGAAATAGATGGATTTGAGAAATATTTAGGGCCTCTAATTGATAGGACCTGGTGACTGATGGGATGTGGAAGGCCGGGGAGAAGGAGGTACTGGAAATGATTCTGACCTTCTTAGCTGTTTGGATGATAACATAATTCACTAAATTGGTGGGCTCTGGAAGATTAGGAGTAGAGCAGGGGTTATCAGTTAAAACGTTCATTATGATTCAAGTGATAGAAAATCTAACAAAAATTGACTTAAACAAAAAGGGAATTAGTTGACAAAGTAACTAAAAGGGTAAATGGGCTTTATGGGTGACATGAATATTTTGGGGGTTAAGCAGTCATGACAAAAATCAGTCTCTCATCTCTGCTTCTTCTGGGTACACTTGGTCACTTATGGAAGCACAATGACCAGGTACTCACACCACCAAGTACAGAGAAAGGGGTGATGGCTTCTCTCCATAGAAGCCCCAGTGAAGGCATCACTGTGACTCCATCTGATCAGATGATATGCCCACAGCTCAAAAATCACCTGGGCTTGAATTGTGGATGAGGGTGTGGCAAACCTCATGGAGAGCAGATTGGCTGAAAGTGGGAAATCCTTAAAGGAAAATAGGATTCTGCTGCTATAAGAAGAAGGGAAATGGATGCTGGGAAGATAACCACAAGTTCTCATTTCCAGGGAGAGTGTTCCTGGGTTTTGTTTTGAACACAATGTATTTGAGGTGCCTTTAAGACATTTAAGAGATGATGGATACTTGGGTTTAATCTCAGAGGAGAATTCTGGGCTGAAAATACATGTTGGGAGTAATTCGTAAAACAGTAGTCATTGAAACTGATGGCACAGATGAAATAGGGAGAGACGTGTATACCAGGAAGAGGACCAAGGTGCAAGCATTGAGGAATTCCAGTATAGACTTGGAATTCTCCTATGTAAAGGAGAATTAGCTTGAAGATAGAAGATGGAGTAGCCAGAGAGCTAGAATGCTTCCAAGATTTCTTGCAATTCAAAGTCTTAAAACCAGACTTGAGCTCAACTACTGACAGTATTGTTGACAATTATAGTACCACGAGTTAAGTGTTGTGTTATAGGCATGAACTTCTAGTATTCCCTATGGAGTACAAAGAGGCAAATGAGGTAGAGAAAAGCATCATGTGAGAAGTTCAGAAAGATGAACAGGATTTTGCCACTTGGAGAAGAGAAAAGCTGCAGGTCCAAGTTGAACTTATGCAGGAGATTCAGGAAGGACTTGGATCAGATCAATGAGAATTTTAGGAAATGGGTGAGGACTGAATATGGGTTGGCTAAGGGGAAGAGCTGTTGGAAGACCTTTGTGGATGGCTATTTATCTTAGGGATTGATTATATTACTCCTTAAATTAAAAAAAAAACATCTTGATCTTTTATCCGGGTTTGGCTGGATGGTAGATAGTATTATCTGATATATTTTTTTTTTTTTTGGCACAAGAAAGGATAAATATAAGAGGTTTTTATAAGGTGAATATTGACTAGTTGTTTTCTGTTGTTACCAAAGTGAAGACAGAAAGAAATATCTGATTATATTTCAACAAAGGCAATTTAAGTTAAACATTATGAAGACTTTTCTTATTGGTAACATTTATTTTACATGTCTGCATCAGCCTTCCAATTTATAGGCTCAACGAGACAATAACAGTCAAAGATAGAAAGGCTATACACCAAGCAAGCAAACAAACAAAACTATAAATAAATAAAATTGCTAAGCTTATTGGGGATGGATGAGTTGCGGCAGTTGCATCTGGGCCAATCACAATAGCATTTCCAACTAGCTAGGGATATGTTTCTGGAGGATTTATGACTTAGGACCTGATTAGCCAAAAGGTCTTGGGCATAGAGGACAATTTTCCAGACATTCCTGGCAACGTTTAGGTGTGATACGCAGAATAATGGCTACCAAATATGTCTTCTTCCTAATCCCAGGAAGCTTTGAATGTTAGGTTACATGACAAGGAAGAATTTAGGTTGCAGATGGTTTGGTTATCAACTGGGGGATAAGCAGTTGATAGGAGGATCTTCCCGGATTATCTTTGAAGGCCTAGTTTAATTGTTAGCTTCTACTTTTTAAATTTCAAAATATTAAGAGGGTAAAATGTTTGTTACATGCATAGCTTTTATTATGCTTCCTTGGGGCCTATAAGTGTGCCTATCACCTGAAGACTGTTCATTGTACCTGTTACGTAGGTTTTTACCCCTGTCATCCTCCTTCCTTCATTGGTTTCTAACCATTTTTACTTCTTTCCATGCCCTTGTATACCTATTAGTTCCAAATTATTAGACAATATATGTGGTGTTTTTCCATTCTTGAGATACTTTACTCAGCAGAATGATCTCTAGTTCTGTCCAAATTGCTGCAAAAGACATCAATTCATTCCTTTCTATAGCTGAGTAGTACTCCATGGTTTGTGTGTGTGTGTGTGTGTATATATATATATATATGTCTATCTATATATCTATATATCTATATCTATATATATATCACATTTTGTTAATCCGCTTGTGAATTGACAAGCACTTAGGTTGATTCCATATCTTTGCAATTATAAATTGTGCTTCAATAAACATTCAAGTGCAGATGTCTTTCTGATAAAACTTTCTTTTTCTTTGAATAGATGCCTGTAGTGAGATTGCTGGATCTCTTGAGTTTTTTTGAGGAATCTCCGTACTGTTTTCCACAGAGATTGTACTTATTTGCAGTCCCACCAACAGTGTGCAAGTGTTCTTTTCTCTCTGCATACACGCCAGCATCTATTGTTTTTGAACTTTTTAATAAAGGCATTCTAACGGGGGAAAGGTGTTATCTAATTGTGATTTTAAGTTGCATTTCCCTGTTGACTAGTTATGTGAAGCATTTTTCTTTTTTCTTTTTTTTTTTTTTTTTTTTTTTTTTTTTTACCATTTATCTATCTTCTTTTGAAGAGCTTGTGTTCATGTCTTTTACCCAGTTTTTAGTGTTTTTGTTTTTCTTGCTGATTTGTTTGAGTTCTTTGTAGATTTGGATATTGGCCCTTAATTGTGAATATTTTCTCTCATTTTCTATGTTGTCTATTTGCTCTGTTGATTATTTCCTTTGCTGTGAAGAAGGTTTTTGATTTAATCAAGCCCTATTCAATACGTGGTGCTGGGAAAATTGGATAGCCACATGCAGAAGAATGAAACAGAGTCACAATCTTTTGCCACTCAGAAAAATTAGTTCAAGATGGGTAAAAGACTCCAATGTAAGGCATGAAACCATAACGATTCTACAAGAAAGTGTAGGAAAAACTCTTGAAGACATCAGCCTAGGCAAAGAATCTGTAAGACCCCAAAGGTGATTACAGCAACAACAAAAATAAATCATAGGCTTCTTTAAAGTGGAATAGGGAAGCAAAAGCTAAAGTCAGCCAAAGAAAGATTTTATGATGTTATACTGTTGACTTTCAAGATGAAGGAAGGTACCATGAGCCATGGAGTGCAGACAGCCTCCAAAGCTGGAAAAAGCAAGGAAACAGTTTTTCCCTTACAGCCTCCAGAAAAGGAGGCTCAGTTCTGCAGCTTTTAGCCCAGTAAGACCCATTTTGGGCTTCTGACCTTCAGAATCAATGCTAGGAAATTTATGCTGTTTTTAGCATCTATGTTTCTGGTAATATGTTATAGTTGCAATAGTGGCCAAGGTGGCCTAATGAGTGATAGACTCATGGAGTAGGTTTGCTTTTGGGATAGACAGAAGCTAGGTGGAAATAGGGAAGGCCTTTTATTTCCTTTTCTTATTTTATTGCATTGGCTAGGATGCATTCAGTATGGTGCATGCAGTGTGATGTTGAGTAGGAATGGCAAGGGAAGTCATGTCCTTGGCTTGAGCTGAATGTGAAAGCATTCTGTCTTTCACCATTGCATGTGATATTTCTTTTTCTTTGGGTTCACATGGTGAGATATAATGATTTGCTTTCAAATGTTGATCCAGCATTCCTGGGATACATCCTTTTTGGTTATGATATATTATTCTTTTTATGTAATTCTGGATTTAATTTGCTAGTATTGTGTTGATTATAGTGGCTGGCTTCTTATAGGTATCTATTTAGTTCTGTCTATCTCTTCCTGCAGGCACCTGTGTGTCTTTGAATTTTGGACCAACTAATTGCCCAGAGACCTCAGTTCTCCAATGGATATGAAAAAAGTCCTGAAAATTTACAATTGTCTTGATTTGTATTTTTTTTTTTTTTTTTTTTTTTTTTTGTGCTAGAAAGCTCTGTCTAGCTTTCTACATGCCCAAGTGGAAACTGAAGGCCCAACAATTGTTTTTCCTACAATTGTTTGTGTCAGTCAGAATTTAAATCAGATTTATACAACCTAATGCTGACATGTCCTTTAAGTACCTGTAATCTACAGTTTTTTCCTTTTTTTTTTTTTTATGTCTTTTTGTTGCCTGTCCCAACCTTTCTTTTTCTATTATCATTGTTGAAAATAAGTTTCCCACAGTCTCTGAATCTTGCTGATGGTGTACCTGTGGTATGGCTTAACATGGTTCTCTGTTCTCTATTTCCTGTAAATTCGTAGTTAGAGCTTGAGACTTTATCAGAATGAATTTTTTTTATTTTGATGATTTATAATTTGAATATTCCTCTGTGTGTGTGTGTATGTGATGTTATCAGCCATCAATGGTCAATTCCAAGCTCTTTTAATTCATTAGGACTTTTTTTTTTTTGCCATTCTTTTATGGACAAAGAATATGATGCTTGGAGAGACTGAGTTACTTTCCTAAGGTAATACAATCAGTTTGTGAAAGTGATAGCTCGGCTTGGACACTGACTTATAAGTACAAATTCTATATGAGTTTGTAGCATATTGAGTCTCTAGACATCGCATCATTAAGCAATAGGAAGATCAATATTTCAATATCTAAGAACATGAGAAATACTCATCTGTTTTAAGAAGAGATGAATCTTTTGAATTTAGTATTGCTTGGAGACATAGGACCATAAGAATGATTATTCAGAAAAAATTTTACCTCACGTTCTGGATTACATTTATTTTTATGGGTACAATGAAAAAATTATTCCTGCTAATTCTAGCATCTGGAATGGTATCTAAACTCAACTCGGAATCCTGAGCACATTTTGAGTTTCTGCTTACCTCTCCAGATCTATAGAAGAAAAGATAACAAAACAGATGTAGAATAAGTACTACAAAGCAATTAGTTTTTTTTATATTACATTCAAGATTAGCTACTAAAATTTGTCTTTACCTTAGTGGGTGGAGGTGAGGTAGAAAGAGAGAGGTGAGAAAGAGAGAAAGAGAGAAAGAGAGAAAGAAAGAGAGAGAGAGAGAAAGAACGAGAGAGAGAGGGAGAGAGAGAGAGAGAGAATGAATAAGAATGTTGTAATTGGCTTTTGTCTATCACCCAAATTTTTTATAAGTTTTTATCTAAGGTGCTATAGTATCTCTCTTGGAGGACAAGCAATTCCACAAATTTTTGGTTAGAATTTTGTGAAACAAATAAAAAGATACTTTTAACTCTTTATAAAAAATAAATTTGTCATGTACAAATTAACCAACAGTAGACATCTGTCTCAACCTGGGCATTCATTTTTCAACACAAGTAGATTTGCTTAGGTACCCTCTCTATATGTATCTGATGCAAGACTGGGACATTCTTGGGCGTATTTTCCAAAAGAGGACATGGACTTCCTACTTTGCAAATATTTTCTTGAAAGCTCTACAACTTATGAAATCAGTCATATAAAGATTTTTACTTAAACAATTTCTAATCTATTTCAAATGCAATTTATGCAACAAAAGAGGATGAACTTGGCTTAAGCTTTTAACCACAGGATTCTTGGATTCCCAAATAGAGAAAAGGTTCTGTTTCTTCAACTTCCTCCTACACAGACTCAGTAACTCTTAGGTGTAAATGGAACTTTCTTTTTTTTGAGACAGAGCCTCAAGCTGTCGCCCTGGTAGAGTGCTGTGGCATCACAGCTCACAGCAACCTCTAGCTCCTGGGCTCAAGCGATTCTCCTGCCTCCACCTCCCAAGTAGCTGGGACTACAGGTGCCCACCACAATGCCTGGCTATTTTTTTGGTTGCAGCCATCATTGTTGTTTGGCGGGCCTGGGCTGGATTTGAACCTACCAACTCAGGTGTATGTGGCTGGCGTCCTAGCTAATTGAGCCACAGGCGCTGAGCTGTAAATGGAACTTTTTGACCTGAATGGAAATTTTTTGTCTGGGTTGGAGCAAATGGAGGTCTTGGGGTCTTGTTAGACACAGGAGAAAATAGATTAGAAGCGTAAAGAACCTACTGAACTTTGGAAACAATGTCAAAGGGTCAGCATAGAACTAGGATGAATAGACATGGATTAGGAACTGTATTTAGAACCCTAGAGTACTAATTTTAGAGTATTAGGTATTATGGAGTCTTAGGGATTATCTTGTCCACATTGTTTTGTAAAGTGACTTACACAAAGTTGCAAAATTGTTAATGGCCAAGCAGACATTCGAATTTCAATCTCTTGGGGTGTTCCTTAAACTTCTCTTCCCAGCCATCTAAATACAGAAGTCCTAGGCATGGGTTCTGCTCTAAAGTTAACTGCATCCGTGACCTTGGGCAATCACTGATAAGACAGTGAACCTCATTTTCCCCATCTGAAAAATGCCGATGAATGGGATTCAGACTGAAGTGAAGACAGTGAGATAATGCGTGTGGATGTCTTTGTAAACTATAAGGTATGGGGTAAAGTTATTAAAACTGTGGATGGGCTCAGTCTGGTTATTAGATACACTGACATTCCCCAGGAAATTTCACACTAGATCAAAGTCTTTCCTCTCTCCCAAATCCTTGAGTTTTTGAATCCAAAGCCCATTAATACCTTGTGCAATCAGGGGTGATAAGATGGTCAGTTATCAGCTCAGTAAGATCATCCTGAAGGTCTCATGTATAGTCTGGAAGGAACCTGGCATTTGGGAGTCACTAGCAGGACCATCTGGGTGTTCTATAGCATCTTCCTCTTCCTTCTACTGCTAAAGAAAAAAAAACGTTAATAAATTTCACTAATGTCTATAGGAGTGTTCACCAGGGATTTTCAGAAAGTGTAATCTTCACATTTAGAAGTATTTTCTCATTATGGACAATGGGCTGATGAGGTGAAAAATGATCTTGGCTACTTATGATTCTAAAAAGCCTTCGTACTGAGTAATCTATGGAGAATTAGACATAATGGCAGCAAAGAAATAACTCATTTACCACAAGGTCCACTTAGTTATTTAATCACTTTTACTGTCATACATATACATATTCCCATGCAAATTGGTGAAAGTGTGTAATGGCATAAAATGCAATTTTGTAATAACAGCCTAGCAAATTTTGTAAAGGGAGAGCTTTGTTCGGGACAGTTCCATGATTGAGCCAATACTCTTTAGGATGTGAACACTGTAGTGTAGAGAGGCAGTGATCGGAATCTTTCTCTTTGTCCAAAGATTTCACATACTCTGGAAAGTGATGCATATGACTGGCAAGTTAGACTTGGATCCTCTTTAGGCTTAAATGAGATCATTAGAGTGAAAAATACTCTCAGAAAATACTGGTGGAATACAAAGTTGTTATTTAATTTAAATTTTTAGATCATTTAGGCCAAAAAAAGAATGAAGACTAGTAGCCACATATGGTGAAAATATCTATTACCAGATAAGCCAGTCATGCAATATGATAGGTATCTAAATGCCCCATCTGAATTCTGGTCTCACTTGAAATAGTTATCAAAAAACACAACTGCCAAACCATGTTACAGTTACCAAGTGCTGCAGGAACTCAGGGGAGTGGGGCTACTAATGTGGAGTAGAGCAATTAGAGGGAACCACAAGAAGACCTTTAATAATGGGAGGAATTTAGATGGGAGAAGTAGGAATTGGACCCCAGGCCTGTTGGTGTTCTGAGGAACTCATCCAGGATAGAGGCTGAAAGCATATGCTTCTAAAAGTTGAGCTGGTTCTGGTGTCATATCCTTCCCCTTGTTTGGGGCCCACAAGGAGTTTTCAATGGTGGTGAATCATCTTGCTCAAAGATGAGCACAAATTTGGTCTTGACAGATGACTCTGGCAGTGGATAATGAAACTTCTTCCCCTCTCTCAGCCTCATTAAACTGTAAAGCAGGTATCCTCTCCTCTAGGAGAGCTATAATAATAGCTATCATCCTCTGGGCTTAGCTCTGCTTCTTATCAAGAGCTACGACAGAAAAGCTATCTGTTAGAGCAGTGCTATCCAAATAGCACTATAGTGCAGACTGTGAATATAAGCCCTATGCAACTCTAACTTCTTCAGTAGCTACTTCACTGAGAAAAGTAAAAAAAAAAAAAAAAAGATGAAGTTCATTTAAGTGTACATACTTTAATGCAATATATAATTAATATAAACATGATTAGTGAGATATTTTGTGTTATTTTTCATAACTTGTGTTTGAAATCTGATGTACCTATTAGCATGTTTCAGTTTGGACAAGTCACATTTCAAGAGTTTAGTAGTCACAAATGGCTGGTGGCTACTGTATTGGGTGCCACAGAATTTTCTTCCCTATGACACTACCTAAGCTCAATTCTGTATTTAAGAGGACACATTCTCAAAGTGTCTGGAGCAGGGTGAGTGGTATCTGTTTATATCTAATGACCCAGCCGGAATCAACTCCATATGATCTAAAGAGTTAAAATATTTATCAGAAGAATTTGAGTGATTTTAAAAAATTTAAAGAGCAATGACAACAACAAAAAACACCACAAAGGAAAAGTTGGTTAGATTTACCACTATAAAATGTAAAGCTTTTAATAATGAAAAAGTCAAAATTATCATTAAGAAAGGGCACTCAACAGATGCGGGGAGATATTTGCATTCATTATGAGACAGGTTTTAATGAATACCTACAATATATCAAAAAACTCATTCGAATATAAGGAATAAAATTAATACCTCATTTGATTTATGAGATATTTAATAATTCATAGAAGAGAAAAAGCAAATAACTATTTAAGAAAACATTCAACCTGTCTACTCTTTATTGAAATTAAAACTGAACCACCATTAAAGCAAAGTATCTTTTTATACTTATTAATGAAGCCAAGAAGATAATGCTGATACAATTGTGGTAAAAAGAGTACATTGTTAAAATCCATTTGAAATGCAATATGATGTAATAGCAGCAGATGCTTAAAACTGCTTTTCCTACCCTCTCACCTGTAATTCCTTGGTATATATCTTGAGGAAATAATACACCAGAAGAAAAGAAAGCATATGTTTGAAACTGTTCATTTTCACTTGTCTGTAATAGTGAAAAATTGAGGAGTAGTTAAGCAAATGGTACTAGATCACCTTAATGTAAAATTATGCAGCCATCAAAGTGGTAATTATGAAGATTACATGGGAAAATGTTTAAGGTATATTAAATGGAAAAAAGAATGCAAAATTTTAACTACATTTTGATTACAACAATATGAATTTATTTATGTGGACAAAGACCACAAAGGATTGTACAAAAATAAAAATAATTGTGTAAAGGATAGGGGGATTATGGGTGATTGGGTTTCTTTGTTTTACAAATTCCAAGAGATTGAATCAAAATGTTAGGAAGGAAGCATATCCACCTATCTTCTCTCCATCCAAAATCTCATGAAATTTGAGAAATGGTATGAGAAAAGTAGTTAAATTTATAACCATGCCAGTAAATACGAATGAGTGCAATCAGTGATACCTGAAAAAAATGCAGACGTGCTCATGCTGTTGGAGGAAAATGCAGCCCAAATTCACACAAGTGGGGACTGCTGCAGCAGGGGAATCAGCTTTGGAGATCCTGTAAGTCCAGGGGCAGAGCGTCCAAGGGGCCAAAGCAGTATCAACGTGGTATGTAACTGGGGGCAGCAGTAATATTTGCCAGTGAATATGAGCATTAAGGCAGGGAGGTAGGACAGTGGCCCAGCTGCCCATACCTACCAGCCTGAAGAGCACTCATAGGTGCCTTCAAAATATGAGTTACCCAGATACCCCACTGCTCTCACCCCAGTCTCATGAAGTAGGGAATAGGAAGTAAGACAGGCAGGCCTGAACTCAATTCGGTTTAAACCAAGCAATGTATCCTCAGCCATGGGGATTAATTCAGGAACAGGTACACAGTCCAGTGTGGGCCTCTGAGAGCCAAGCCCAGGACTTTTGTTAAACTCTTATGTAAAAAAGACTTTGATGGTGATTAGAAGTGTAGCTGAGATACTCAACAGCTATCTTGTGGTCATGAAGGGAGCCCATCCTAGTCTTTTGGTAGGCTGGTGATGATGACACTCATATTACAGTAAAGCCTGCCAGTTGGCCAGCCCTGGACAGCCTTCTATTCTCTTTTTCATATAAAAGCATTCAAGGAATACTAGTGGTCGCCACTCCTTTGTATACACTCTGAGCATGGCAGAAAAAGAAAACACACACACACAGACACACACACATGAAAACTAATAGAAAAAATGATTCCAAAGAGAGAGATTTATAAAGTGACTGGATACAAGGTTCATACTCAAAATCAATAGCTTTCCTATATACTAGTAATAATCACTTAGGAAATGTAATGGAAAAAAGAATCCCATTCTTGTTAGAAATGAAGTCCATCAACTCTTTAGGAATAAACACATTAATAAATGAATGAGACCCAAGTGAATAAAATGAAAATTATGATCTTTACTAAAGAATATGGGGGAAAAAATGGAGATACAAACTCTGTTCTCAGGTGGATAGATAATAGTTTACAGAGGTGTTTATTTTCCTTTTTGAAAAAATAAATTTGAGACAGGAACAGTTTACTTGAACCGAAAAAAGAGACACTAAATTTCGCATAAAATGGGCAATAGGCAAGCCAATGAAAACATAAGAAATACTGTGAAGCTGTAGAAGTTTTAAAAGTGTGATGTTAATTTACAAATAGATAAATTGCAGAATGAAATGGGAAAGGGTTAAGAAACAGACATAGGTAAATATGGAAACTTAGTTTATAATGAAGGAAATATTTCGACTAGTAAAAAACAACATACCATTTTATAAATGATGTTAAGATTAAGAGCGCTTCATTTGGGAATAAATCTAGATGGAATTCTAAATTATATCATATTTTCAGTATTATATTATACACAAAAATTGAATTTTAGGTACATTAACAAACTAAATGGAAAAAAGAACTACCATTACTATCATAAACAACACTGTAAAAGCATTAGAATAAAATACAAAATATGAATTTTATAATCTTTGGTAGTGAAGGCCTCTCTAAATAATATGTGTAAGAAATACAGATACCATAGAGAGAAAAGGAATATTTATGTGTATATGCATACATGTGCATATGTATACACATAAACACATATTCACTTATAAATACACACTTTTAATTTTGGAATAATTTTCTATTTACATAAAGCAAAGACAGTACAGAAAGTTCCTATATGCCTTCTCTCAGATTCTCCTAATATTATAATGTCAACATCTTATGTAACCACAAAGACAGAAATTTGATAAATTGAAGTTTAAAAAAAAAGTATAGAATATCAAATTCAAATTAACAAAGTTAATGCTGAAATTAAGGGTCATTCTGAGTAGACAGACTAAGATAAATACTTTTATTACATATAACAGTAAAGATATGAATACCCAATAACAAGTGCCTACAAATTAGTAATGATAAATGACAAACCTAAATAAAGGGCAAAAAAAGATTAGGCAATTCATACAAGAAAAAAAATGATGTCCAACACATTTGTTGAAATAAAAGACATCCAAAGTTGTAATTAGGAAAACAAAACTTGAAATAAAGTAATGTTCATGCATTAGACTGTCAAAAATAAAAAAATCTGGGCAGCGCCTATGGTTCAAAGGAGTAGGATGCCGGCACAGAAGTTTGAGGTCACAGTGAGCTGTGATGTTGCCACTGAACTCTAGCCTGGGTGACAGAGCAAGACCCTCTCTCAAAAAGAAAAATAAAATAGTCAAAATATCTGAATAGACATTTCTCAAAAGAAGATGTACAGATAGTCAATAGGTATATGAAAAAGTGCTCAGGGTAGCACCTGTGGCTCAAAGGAGTAGGGTGCTGGCTCCACATGCCAAAGGTGGTGGGTTCAAACACCAGCTTCAGACAAAAACTGCAAAACAAAACAAAACAAACAAACAAAAAACCAAAATTGCTCAATATCACTAATCATAAAGGAAATGCAAATCAAAACCATATTGTCATCCCAGTTAGATGGCTTTCATTAAAAAGACAAAAAAAAGACAAGTGCTGCAAGGATGCAGAGCAAGGGGAATGTTCATACACTAGTGGTAGGAACATAAATTAGTATAGCCCTCATGGAAAATAGTACGGAGGTTCCTCAGGAAACTAACATTAGAACTACCATATGATCCAGCATTCCTGCTGCTGGACATATATCTGAAAGACAGGAAATCAGTTTATTGAAGAGACACTTGCACTCCCATGCCCACTGCAGCACTATTCACAAAAGCCAAGACATGAAATTAATCTAAATGTCCTTCAACAGATGAATGGATAAAGAAAATGTGGTATATATACAGAATGGAATATCATGAAATCATAAAAAATTATTTAATCCCATCATTTACAATAACATGACAGGAACTGGAGGTCGTTATGTGAAATGAAATAAGCCAGGTGAGAAAAGACAAATATCACATATTTGCACTCATACGTGGGAACTGACAAAGTGGACCTGGTGGAGGTAGAGTGTAGAATGGTGGTTACCAAAGATGAGGAATAGGGAGGAAGAGAAGTGGATTAATGGGTACAAAAATACAATTCAATAGAAAGAATAAGTTCTGCTATTGGGTAGCACAATAAGGAAATTATAGTTAATAATAATTTATTGTAGATTTTATAATAGCTAGAAGAGAATAAGTGTAATGTTCTCAACACAGGAAAAAAATAAATAAATGCTTGGGATGAGAGGTATCCCAATTACCCTGATTTGATAATTACACATTGTAAACATGTGTCAAAATATCACAGGTACCCCCAAAATATGTAGAACTATGATATAGCAATTTTTTTAAGGCTAGGAAAATAAAAAGAGGATTTTTAATAAAAGGAAGAAGAGGGAAGAGAAGGCAGAAATAGTAAGGAGAAAAAAGAAAAGGAAGGGGGGAAATTAAAAGAAAGGAAATAAAAAAAAGAAGGCTCTCACTTTGCCTCTTGGTCCTCGCCTTCCCCATCCTCACCCAACACACCTAAACATACACACACAAAACCATAAAACTTCTTTGACCGTTGTCTTGGCTCCACACATCTTGGCACAGGACGTAGAAATTGATAACATCTTGTTGATCCTGTATATTTATCTCAAGAATACAAAATTAAAGTCATAAATACTTCAATTATTTATAAATTATTTTGTTTTATTTTTATTTTTTTCAGATTTTTTTTTATTATTAAATCATAGCTGTGTACATTAATGCGATCATGGGGCACCATAGACACATGTGTTTGACACATTTTCATCACACTAGTTAACATAGCCTTCCTGGCATTTTCTTAGTTATTGCGTTAAGACATTTATATCCTATATTTACTAAGTTTCACATGTACCCTTGTAAGATGCACCACAGGTGTAATCCCACCAATCACCCTCCCTCTGCCCAACCTACCCCCTCCCTCTCGCCCTTCTTCATATTCTTAGGTTATAACTGGGTTATAGCTTTCATATGAAAGCCATAAATTATAAAAGAAAATTATAGACCAATATAACTAATGAATATAGATGCAAAAATATTCAACAAGATCCTAACAAATAGAATCCAGCAACACATCAAACAAATTATACATCATGACTAAGTCGGTTTTATCCCAGGGTCTCAAGGCTGGTTCAATATACGTAAATCTATAAGTATAATTCAGCACATAAACAAATTAAAAAACAAAGACCATATGATTCTTTCAATTGATGCAGAAAAAGCTTTTGATAATATCCAACATCCCTTCATGATCAGAACACTTAAGAAAATTGGTATAGAAGGGACATTTCTTAAACTGATAGAGGCCATCTACAGCAAACCCACAGCCAATATCATATTGAATTAAGTTAAATTGAAATCATTTCCATTCAGATCAGGAACCAGACAAGGTTGCCCGTTGTCTCCACTGCTCTTTAACGTTGTAATGGAAGTTTCAGCCATCTCAATTAGGGACAAAAAGGTGATCAAGGGTATCCATATAGGTTCAGAAGAGATCAAACTTTCACTCTTTGCAGATCATATGATTGTATATCTAGAAAACACCAGGGATTCTACTACAAATCTCTTAGAAGTGATCAAGAAATACAGCAGCATCTCAGGTTACAAAATCAACATTCATAAATCGGTAGCCTTTATATATACCAACAATAGTCAAGCTGAAAAAAAGTTAAGGACTTTATTTCATTCACAGTAGTGCCAAAGAAGATGAAATATTTGGGAGTTTATCGGATGTGAAAGATCTCTATAAAGATAACTATGAAAAGAAATAGCTGAAAATGTTAACAAATGGAAAAACATACCATGCTCATGGCTGGGAAGAATCAACATTGTTAAAATGTCAATATTACCCAAAGCAATATACAATTTTAATGCAATTCCTATTAAAGCTCCACTGTCATACATTAAAGAGCTTGAAAAAATATTTCGTTTTATATGGAATGAGAAAAAACCTTGAATAGCCAAGACATTACTCAGAAATAAAAACAAAGCAGGAGGAATCACGCTACTGTACCTCAGATGATGCTGTAAATTGATAGTGATCAAAACAGCATGGTACTGGCACAAAAATAGAAAGGTAGATGTATGGAACAGAATACAGAACCAAGAGATGAACCCAGCTACTTACGGTTATTTGATCTTTGACAAGCCAATTTAAAACATTCAATGGAGAAAAGATTCTCTATTTAAAAAATGGTGCTAGATGAACAAACTGAAACTGGATCTATACCTTTCACCATTAACTAAGATAGAATCTCACTGGATTAAAGATTTAAACTTAAGACATGAAACTATAAAAATACTAGAAGAGAGTGCAGGGAAAACTCTTGAAGAAATCAGTCTGGGCAAGTATTCTATGAGGAGGACACCCGGGGCAATTGAAGCAGCTTCAAAAATACACTACTGGGACCTGATCAAACTAAAAAGCTTCTGTACTTCTAAGAACACAGTAAGTAAAGCAAGCAGACAGCCCTCAGAATGGGAGAAGATATTTGCTGGTTATGTCTTCAACAAAGGTTTAATAACCAGAATCCACAGACAACTCAAACTTATAAGCAAGAAAAGAACAAGATCCCCATCACAGGCTGGGCAAGGGACTTGAAGAGAAATTTCTCTGAAGACAGGCGCATGGCCTACAGACATATGAAAAAATACTCATCATCCTTAATCATCAGAGAAATGCAAATCAAAACTACTTTGAAATATCATCTAACTCCAGTAAGATTAGCCCATATCACAAAATCCCAAGACCAGAGATATTGGCGTGGATGTGGAGAAAAGGGAACACTTTTGCACTGCTGGTGGGAATGCTGATTAATACATTCCTTTTGGAAAGAGATATGGAGAACACTTAGAGATCTAAAAATAGATCTGCCATTCAATCCTGTAATTCCTCTGAAGGGCATATACCCAGAAGACCAAAAATCACATTATAACAAAGATATTTGTACCAGAATGTTTATTGCAGCCCAATTCATAATTGCTAAGTCATGGAAAAAGCTCAAGTGCCCATCGATCCATGAATGGATTAACAGATTGTGGTATATGTACACCGTGGAATATTATGCAGCCTTAAGGAAAGATGGAGACTTTACCTCTTTCATGTTTACATGGATGGAGCTGGAACATATTCTTCATAGTAGAGTATCTCATGAATGGAAGAAAAAGTATCTCATATACTCAGCTCTACTATGAAACTAATTTATGGCTTTCATATAAAAGCTATAACCCAGTTATAACCTAAGTATATGGGGAAGAGGGAGGGGAGGGATGGGAGAGGTGGTGGAATTACACAAATGGTGCCTCTTACAAGGGTACATGTGAAACTTAGTAAATGTAGAATATAAATGTCTTAACACAATAACTAAAAAAATTCCAGGAAGGCTATGTTAACCAGTGTGATGAAAATATGTCAAATGTTCTATAAAACCAGTGTATGGTGCCCCATGATTGCATTAATGTACACAGCTATGATTTAATAATAAAAAAAAGAACCTCAAAATTAACACATGCAAACCCTATCTCTGATTTTACCCCTCAAATATATACCAGTACTATCTGTTCAACTCAATAAATGTCTTCTCTTTCCAGATCCTCAAGTTAAAAGCAAATAAACAAATAAAAACCCTAGAGTCATGCTTCATGTCTCTCCTTCTCTCATAATCCCTACAGATTCAGTGGTAATTCTTTCCTATTCCAGTTCCCAAGTATATCCAGACTCCAGTCAATTTTCATGATCTCTATTTTACCACCATGGTCCAAACGACCACCCTTCTTTCTCTGGGTAATCACAATCACCTGCTAAATGGCTTCTATCATCCCTACCTCCCTTACTTCCTCAAATACTCTTAAGGAAGCTACCAGAATATATTCTAAAAAAAAAAATCTTGGCAATCATCTGCTCAAAACCCTCCAATTTCTTCCTACATTGTGCAGAATAAGAGTCACATGTCTTACAATGATGAGCAAAGTACTACATAACCTGATCTCCTGCTGGCCCCCAACCTCCGCTCCCACTGCTCTTCTCACTCTCTCTACTCCAGCCACTCTGGCTTCTGTGTTGTTCCTAGAACCTGCCCACCTGGGTCCCACTAAGAGACTTCACACCTGTTCTATGCTTTGCCTAGAATTCTTTCCCTCCAGATATATGCATAGATTCCTCACTCCCTCAGTTGTTCAAGTCCTTGTTTAAAGCTACCTTATTGAAGAGCTTTTCCATGGCCACCCTGTACAAAGTGAGCCCATTCTTCTTCCCTCCTTCTTCCTTACATGCTTTTATTATTTCATTATTATATTTTTTTAGATTTTTTTGATTAAGTCTTTTGTACATAGATCATAAATACATTTATGCCATTTTCATTGTGTTAATTCTTTGCACAAATTGGAGTGCTTATATCATACTAATCAATATAGCTTTCACCTCATTTACCCAATTATATCATTAGGACATTTGTGTTCTACACATGATAGATCCAACTTATACTTGGAATGTGCTCCATAGGTGTGGTCCCCCTACTATCTCCTACCATCCCTCCCACCCCATCTCCTTCCTTTTCCCTCCCCTTCCTTCCTTCATCCTAGGTTAAAATTGTGTTTCATTTTTCATATACAAGTGTGAGTGATTATAAATTGGTTTCACAGTAGTACTGAGTACATTGGATACTTTCTGTTTCCATTCCTGAGATAACTTTACTAAAAAGAATATTTTCCAACTCCATCCATGTAAACATAAAAAAGGTAAAGTCTCCATTTTTTTTTTTTTTACTGCTGCATAGTATTCCATATACCACAATTTATTAATCCATCCATGGGTTGATGGGCACTTGGGCTTCTTCCATGACTTGGCAATTATAAATTGAGCTGCAATGAACAATCAGGTACAAATATCTTTATTGCCAAATGATTTTTCGTCCTTTGTATATACACCTAAAAGAGGACTTGCAGGATCAAACAGCAGGTCTACATTTAGATCCCTGAGTGTTCTCCAAACTTCCTTTCAAAAGAAACGTACTAGCTTGCATTCCCACCAGCAGTGCAGAAGTGTTCCCTTTTCTCCACATCCATACCACTTCTCTTCAGATTGTATAAATCTTTTGCTTTTATTATTTTAGATAGAATCTGTCAAAACCATAAAATCATGTGCTCAATTATTATCTGATCATGTGTCTTGCCCATCAATTATGCCCCACAAAACCAAGGTGTTGTTTGTTTGTTTTTTTAATATTTAAAGAGGTTTATTCTGAGCCAAATATATGGGACTAAGGCTGGGAGAGCCACGCTCAAGAAGCCTTGAGCAAGTGGTCTCATCGTGGTTTGGTTACAATTTGATATAAATTTCAGGGAGAGAGGAATTACATGTAAAGTCATAAATCAATACATGGAAGGTATATATTGGTTTGGCCTCCAAAGGCAGGATATCTCTAAGCAGATTGGGCATTACTAGTTATAGATGGATTTAAATATTCTTTGATTTGTAATTGACTAAAAAAAAATGAAGTTTTTGTAAAGTTTTGTATGTTTTAAGATAAGGAAGTTTATTAATCAGAAACAGGCCATTGGACTTATACTGGATATGTATGCAAACTTAAGGGATCTGTTAAGTAAATTGATGACTTGCAGGTGTGCTTTAACCTTTGCCTTGTATAGCCTTAGGCCTGTTGGTGAGTGACAAAGGATAACTTCAAGAAGGGAAGGGGGCATGAGGGGGCATGTCTGACCTCCTTTCTTACGGCCAGCAACTCAACTTTAGGCTATTTGTAGAGTTTCCTTGGCTCAGAGAAGGTCCATTCAGTTGGGTGAGAGGCTTAAGATTATTTTAGTTCATACTAAATTTAGGCTGGGAATGTTGCCTCATCCCTGTAATCTAGCACTTTGAAAGGCTGAGGCTGAGGATCCCTTGATGCCAGGAGTTTGAGACCAGTCTGAGCAAGAGCGAGACCCTGAAACCCTGTTTCTACAACAAAGTAGAAATGTCTCTGTGAAAGAGTAGAAAAACTTGCCTGGTGTGAAAACCAAGGTTTTTTTGTGAATTAAATAAAATAAGAAAGATGACTTCCATAATTGGCCAAGATAGAGTAAGAAGGATTAAATTGACCCTCCTGTCTGAAATAACTGAAAGACTAGACAAAATATATGAAACAACAGTTTCCAAGACACTAGACAACAAGCAACAAAGAATAGCGATCCTTAAAGATAGAAAACCAGGTGAGCCATGTGACTGAACTAAATTACTATCTTGAGAGAGTTTCCATGCCACTGTGCAGGGGGGAAAGGAAACACACAGAAGCTCAAAGACTCCACACATTTAGAATACGAATCTGAGAACCCGAAAGACTGAGGCAGTTAGAGCTCACAAAAGCAAGAGGATCAATGTGTTTCCAAATAACTGCATCCTATGCATCCTCAAGATTATATATAAGAATACAAAAATATCTAGCATCCCAAGAAGGTCAAATTCACAAAATGTGATTTTAAACTAAAGATTACCAAGTATTTAAAAAACAGAAAACCATAAGCCATAGGGAGAAGAGTAACCAATTAATCAAAGCTGACCCAGAACTGAAATAAAAATTAGAACTAGCAGGCAATGACCTTAAACAGTTATTATAACTCATTTTATATGTTCAAAAATATAATAAACACATTGAACATTTAAAGAAAAGACTCAGCTTCTAGAGATTATGATGTGTGAGATAAAAAAGAACACTAGACAAGGATACTGGCAGATCAGACATCAAAGAAAATAAATCAGCATACCTGAACATAAAACAATAAAAATTATGCAAAATGAAACACAGAGAAGAAAAAAGAGAGAAGAAAAAAACCACCAGTGATATGTGGGACAACTTAAAATAGCTGAATATATGTGTAGCTAGAATTCTCTAATAAGAGGATGGGAGGCAGGAAAAACATTTGTAAAAATGAAAGATGAAAATTTTCATATATTGAGCTAATGATGGAATGAAAGTTTTGCTAAAAAGTATGAAGCCACAAGTTCAAGAAGCTCAACGAACTCTAAGCGCAAAAAAAGAAGGAAGAAGAGGAAGAGGAGGAAGGAGAAGAAAGCTACACCAAGGAACCCCATAATCAACTTGAGTAAACCTAGGGAGAAGAAATGTTAAAAGAAAGCAGAAGTAAAGAAGATGCTTTGTACATAAAAACAAGAGTAAGGATAACATCAGCTTTTATTTCAGTACTAATGTAAGTAAGAAAACAGTGAGATGACATTTTAAAAGTAGTGGAAGAAAATAGTGAGATGACATTTTAAAAGTAGTGGAAGAAAAAAAAAACTGTCAACCTACAATTCTGTACCCAGCAAAAATATCTTTCAAAAATAAAGATGAAATTAAGTAATTTTCACATATACAAAAGCTGAAAGATATCACAAGCTGAAAGCATTCATTACTAACAGGGAAAATCCTCCAGACAAAAGGGAAATAATACCAGATCAAAATAACAGATCTTCATTAAAAAATATAAACAGTGGGCGGCACCTGTGGCTGAAAGGAGTAGGGTGCCGGCCCCATATATAGGAGGTGGCAGGTTCAAACCCAGCCCTGGCCAAAAAAAAAAAAAAAAAACTGCAAAAAATAAAATAAAATAAAAAAATAAACAGCATATGAAATGGTAATTACATAAGAAAACATATGATTATTTTCTCATTATTCAAATATCGTTAAAAGATAAGTAAAGTGTTCAAGTAAATATAATAGCAGTGTATTGTATTGTACTGTATGTAATATATATAAAAGTAATCTTTATGATAATTACATAAAGACCAAGAAAGAAATATAAGCACACTATACACTGTACTATATGTACATACATAGTGGTATACTATCACTTAAAAGTAGATTGCAGTCCATTAAAGGTATAGTCTGTAAGTCTTAGAGCAATACTAATTTTTTTAAAGAGTTATAGCTAATAGGCCAATAAGAGAGTTAAAATGGAATCATAAAAAATTCTCAATTCATTCAAAAGCAGTTAAAAAGGAGAAAAAAGGAACCAAAAGGAATGAAATAAATAGAAATAAGCAAGAAGACAGACTTAAATCTAACCTTATCAATGATCACATTAAATATAAATTATTTAAGTTCCTTAATTAAAAAACAGAGATTATTATAATAGGTAAAATAGCAAGATGAAAGCATGTGCTGCCTTTAGGAAAGACACTTTTAAACATAAATAAAGATTTAGGCTAAAAGTAAAAGAATAGGAAAAAATGTGCTCTGCTAATACTAGTCAAAAGAAATCTGGAATGGCTATGCTAATACCAGATGAATTAGATTTCAAAAAAGAAAAAGGTACCAAAGAAGTTCTTTTCATAATGATAAAGTGTTAATAAGTCAAGAGGATGTAAAAATCCTAAACAGTTACGCCACTTGCAACAAAGCTCCAAAATACATCACAGAACAACTGATGAAAGTGCAAGGGAGGATAAACCAACTCACAATTCAAGTTGAATATTTTAATAATTGATAGGAAAAGGAGACAAAATAATAAGTACAGAAGATACAAACAACACTATCAACTAAACTGACCTGATTCACATATAACAACAGATAACATGTCCTTGTCAAGCGCACACAAAACGTCTACCAAGAAAAACAATATACTGGACTATCGAATTGGTCTCAATAGGATTTAAAAGGATTCCAGTAATAAAAACTGTGTTGTCTGACCACAATGGAATTAAATTAGAAATCAATAGCAGAAAGATCTTTGGAAAAAATCCCCAAATATTTGGAAAGTAAATAACACATTTCTAAAACCCACTTCTAAAATCTATGAGCCAAAGAAGAAATTATAAAATAATATAGAAAGTACTTGAAACTAAATAATGAAAACACAACATACCAAAATGCGTGGGATACCACTAAATCACTTAAGGGGAAATAAAGCAAAAGAAAGGTCTTAAATCAATGATTTCAGCTCCTCCCTAAGGAAGTAGAGAAAGAAGAGTGAATTAAAGCTAAAGCAAACAGAAAAAAGAAAATAATGAAGACAAAACCAGAAATCAATATAAAAGGAAATAGAAAAACTATAGAGAAAAATCAATGAAATAAAAAACTGGTTCTGTGAAATCAATAATAGCAATAAACCTCTAATCAGACTGATAAAGAAAAACAGAAACAAGACACAAGTTATGAATATTTCAAAAGACAAAGATGATACATCTACAGCTTCAACAAACATTAAAAGGACAATAATGGAATATTATGAACATTATACCTATAAATATAACAACTTAGATGAAATGAAAAAATTCCTTGAAAGACACAAAATAGCAAAACTCACTCAAAAACAAATAGGTAGCTCTGTGTCTATTGTAGAAATTAATTCGTAATTAAAACATTTCTCCAAAGAAAACCCCTGGTCCAGATGACTTCATTGGTGACTTCTAACAAACAAGGAAAAAATAATAACAATTCTGTAAGAACTCTTTCTGAAATTGAAAAGAAGATAATACTTCTCAACTTATATTTTTTGAAACCAGCATTACAACAATACCAAAAACAGGGAAAGAGACTAAAAGGAAAGAAATACATAAAAACTAATATTTGTCAATGAATATAGGAGAAAAATTCTAATCAAAATGTTAGCAAATGAAATGCAACAATATATACAAAAGATACCATAGCATGACAAGTAGGGATGTGGAATTGCTTTAATGTCAGAAAATCAATCAATATAATTCAGCATATTAACAAACTGATAAACGAAAAACCGTATGATTACCTTAATAGATGGAGAAAAGGCATTAAACAAAATTCATTATCAATTCCTACAAAAAAAAAAAAATACTCACCAAACAGGAATAGAATAAAGCTTCCCCAACATGATAAAGGGCATCTATCAACAACTTACAGCTAACTTGGTACTTAATGGTGAAACACGATGTGTGTTTGCTTTAAAACTAATCTTAATATTAAGGAAAAAAAAAAAAAGGATGTCTGCTCTCACCACTTCTAGTCAACATTGTACTAGTAGTAATAATCAGTGTTACCAGGCAAGAAAAAGAAATATAGAGTATCCAGATGGAAAGAAAGAAATAAAACTGTTATATTCCCAGAGGATATCATAGTCAAAATTTTTTTTTCATGAAAATACTACCAGAATTAGTAAGCAAGTTTAACAAGGTTCCTGGACACCAGGTCAACATGCAAAATCAATTGCACTCCTACATACTAGCAACAAACAATCAGAAATTTTTTAGAAAGTGACATTTTTAATACCATCAACAAAATAAAATACTGAGAGACAAATCTGACAAGAAGATGTGAAAGATCTGTACACTGAGAACATTGAAATATCATTGAGAGAAACTTGAAAAGACCTAAATAATTAGGGAGATATCCCTTGTTTGTGGATGAGAAGACTCTCTGTTGTTAAGATGTAAATTCTCCCCAAACTGGACTATAGATTCAATGCAATCCCAGCCAGTTGTATCGTAGAAATTGACAAGTTAATTTTAAAATTCATATGAAAATTCTAAGGACTTAAGATAGCCAAAACAAGTTTGAAAATGAAGAACAAAGAAGACTAACAAAATCTGATTTCGAATATTCTTATAAAGCTGTGGTAATCAAAAGAGTGTGAGATTGGCATAAAGATAAGAAGAAAACTTGACCAATAAAACTAGATAGGGAATTCAGAAATGTATGCTTTTACACTAAAAGTATAATCCACTTAAACACTGTGAAATTCATCAAAATTAAAAATGTCTACTCTTAAAAAGACAGGATTCAAATGAAAAGACAAGCCACAGACTGGAAGATAACATTTGCTAAGTATGTATTTTGTATTCCACCTATATAAAGAACTTTCAGAACTCAATAAGAAGAAAACAAATAATCCAATGAAAATTGGCAAGACATCTAAACAGACACCTCACCAAACTCCTTTGGAGATCTATAGATACAAATGGCAAACAATCACATGGAAAGATGCTAAGTAGCACTACTCATCAGGGAAATTAAAATTAAAATCACAACAATAAGGACCGTCACACACCATTACAGTGACTAAAATCAGAAAGGCTGGTGCAGGTGTGAAGCAACTGGAAGTCTCAACGTGGCAGTTTCTTAAAAAATGAAGCATACATCTACCATGTGACCCAGAAATTCCATTTGTAAGTATAGGCCCCAGAAAAAAGGAAACCACATGTCCATACAAAGACTTATACATAAATTTTCCTAGCAGCTTTATTTGTCATAGTCATAAATCTAAAAGACTTCAAATGTCTATCAACAGATGAGTGAATGACCAAATTGCAGTGGTATACAATTGAATACGCCTCATCAATAAAAGGGAGAGGATTATGGCTACACATTGCAATATAGATGAATCTCAAAATAACTACATTGAGTAAAATAAACCATGCCAAAAAGAAAAAACAGACTATATGATTCCACTTATATAAAATTCTAAAAGATACAAATAATCTATAGTGCCAGAAATAGATGAGTATTTGCTTAGTGAGTGGGAGAGGACGGGGCAGGAGGATGGGATAACCAAGGGGCACGAGGACATGTTTGGGGTGATGGATATGTTCACTATCTTCATTATGGTTATGGTTTCATGGGTGTAGACATATGCCAAGTGTAACAACTTGTACAAATATGTGCTTTTATTGTATATCAATCAAACCTTAATAATGCTGTTAATTTTAAAATTAAAAAATAGATAATGAAGGTGATATTCAAAAATACCATCTGGCTCTGTCTAATAAATGGCAACTCCTATTCTTCATTCTAGGTTTCTTGGGCTGCAGAAGTGGGTAAGATGTGGTCCCTGCCCTCAAAGACTCCTCAGTGAGGCTGGGGAGGGAAACATGTGAATAGGTTACAACAAACAGAATTGTGTGTTAGTGTTACTAAATTAAATTTGAAGATAGTAAATGATGCAGTGACTGAATATTCTAACAGATTGGAATCTTCAAAATGAAAGGAAGAAAAAAAAATCAACTCTTTTTTCTTTCCTATCTTTCTCTGCATCCCAAATAGACATTTCTTAAAGCTGTGTGATTCTGCATTCACATTATAGCGTTTCTTGGTCTTCTTCAATTGAGCATTAGCATCTTTTTCTCCCACCTCATACACGTGTTGCTCAATCTCATTTTCATTTGTTTAAATGCAGCGTGCACTTTGGGAAGATGTGAAAGTCAGGAGTGACGGCCTCTGAGCTGTTGACAGAGCCTGCTCTGGGACAAAGCAAAGTCTGGCCCCTGAAGGAGCCTCACTGAGGACTTGTTCAGTGATAAACTAATGAGAGTGGTAAGGTGGGGGGTGGGGCCTGAGAGCAAGAAGAGGAAAGCACTGTGGGCAGAGGAGTTACAGAGGTCCACACTGGGAGGATGTCATGCTGGGGGTGCACCAGGAAGACCCCTCCTAGGAAATGGTCAGGCCCTTTGATCCAGCAAGCTCCCTGTGTGTGAGCCCTCTGTGCTGGGCACTTTAGGAAACTGAGAGAAAGGAGATCCAGGCCCCTACCACAAATCATTCCGGGAATCCGGTATGTATGACAATCCCCCAACACAGCAGGGCTGGGGTGAGGAGGACAACGTGAGAGTAACTCTACCAAAGAAACCTGGAAGTCTTTTTGGCAGAGACAGTATTAAGCAGATTCCTGCAGGAAAGATCAGTCCTGAACAATCACAGATTCAGAAGGACATGCCAGGTGGAAAGAAAAGTCCTGGCAAAAACCCAAAGCCAGGAGGGAGAAATAAGTAAGGAGAATACAAAGTCACAAATCCACTCACAGGGATGCAACAGTGATCAGAAGGATGAATAAATAAGGATGCAAAAGGTCAGTAAGTGTCCACCTACAGCAGCCTTGGGAGGGCTGCGTGATGTGGGCTTTTCTCTATGGCTGGGGAGCCAACCAAAAGGACAGGGATGGTGGGCTCTGAGGTCAGGGAGCACTAAGTGAGAAGCAGTTTGGGGGAGGATGGTGAGTTTGAGGTAGTGATGGGGCTCTTGGACAGCCAAGTCAAGAAGGATCTTGAGTCAAGCTAAATCCCTGGGTCTACAGATCCAGGGCAAGGTCTGGAGTGGACATGGGATGTGGGGTCATCAATGTATGCTGACACTGAGGGCAGAGAGCTGAAGGCTCACCAACTGTGCCTCCTGCATGGTGGAGACCACCTCTTCCTGGGCCCTGCTGACCCGTAAATCATCACTTAGAGCCTCACTCACTGAGAAAACCCAAGTGCACAGGTTGCACATGCATTCTGCATCACTCGTTAAGCATCTTGAGCCACTTTCATCAAAGCATGCTTTGGCTCCATGTCTGGAAGAATCCATGGAATAATGAAAGCTGCCAGCCAGAAACAGAGTACTTCCTGTCCCTCTCACTGCTAGTTCTTCAAGAGGCTGGAGAGTCACACTGCATATTCCATAAAAGAATTCCCAAGAGGCCAAACTTAGAGAATGAAGCACATGTTTCCTACACAGGGCCCCGTGGGAAGGGCATTAATCCTCTGAGTCCAGACTCCACCCAACACTGAGGACCAGCAGACATCACTGACTCCCCGAGGATGTGCTGAAGTACCCACAGAGAGGAAGCACTTTACCCCAGTGGATAAAGGTGTTACGAAAGCCACCCAAGTCAACCAGAGTTAAGTTGGGCAGCTTCTGATCAGAGCCATCCCTCCCATTCCTGGAATGTGGTCTGCATTGTTGCCTTTGTCTTTTCTCTGAGGCAGACTGGGAAGTGCTTGTTAATGCAATTTGCCCTACGCTGTGTACATTAACTGGCCTTCAAACGAGCCTTTTAGGAATCTTTTCTTTGCACAAGGCATTGAGGATTCAGAGATGAACTGGATCTGACCATGACCTCAGGGACTCACAGTCTAGTGGCCAACATGACTAATGGTTCATTTGGTTTAACACAAGTCCTTTTGAATTTCCCACCTTCCTCTAAGGTAACTTGTAACGTAATCTATCAATGAAAATATTAATACTTTATCCAAAATGCATCTGCTTTCCCATGTCCCCATAGTAGTCCCCAGAGACCTGTAGGAACTGTCGGTGAGCCTCACAGACCCACAAGATGTCATCTGTATCAAATCACTTCCCCAAATAACACAGGTCTCTAATATGCAACACCAATACTCACCAAGAAAACCACTGCATAAAGAAAGCAAACAAAAACGCGTGTCCTTGAATGTTTATCTTGAATCCAGGAAAATACATTAAACAAGTCAAATACAGGGGAGGAAGCTGAAGGGCAAAGGCTGTAAGGAGTGAGGTCACCAGAGAACACAAAGAGGAATGTGCTGGGGACACAGGAGGAGACACAAGCTAAAGCTCCTTGGAGGGGACTGGACTTCCTCCAGAGAAGTGAAGAGTGGTTTCTAGAAATGGGAAAAGAAGGACTCAGGGTAGCAGCTGGATCCCATTGGAAAGTGAAGCATCAAGCACCTGCCCCTGACTCCTACTTTTTTCTTTATTCCATCCTTAGTCATCATACATGACAAACCGAAAGGCGACTAAGAAGCTATTTGTTTATAGCTCCATGCTTGAATAGCTTAAGAAATGCACAGAGCCTAAAATGACATAACACTGCAATGAGAGCATCTGCACTGGAGTTTTGTTTTTTTTTTTTTGGGGGGGGGGGTCCATCCTGTAACAGGAAAGAACAGTCCTGAAAATAGCTGGCTCCTAAGGATAAGCCCACACATAATTTGGAAAAACTTCAGTCATTAACCACACTGCACTGGGGTTCATGAATAGAAGTTTTCCAAGAGGCCCTATCTTTGAACTGCAGACTTCAGGAAAGTCCAAGAGCTGGCAGCAAAGGCCAGCCAAAGAGTATTCCTATCAACTTGCACACTGGAGCCCTTTGGATTGGCTCTACTTAATCAGATACTGACCATGAGCTAAGGGTCTTTGCCAAGGTCATGTTCATGATGATATCATTTGGTAAAAAGAATTTTGGAGCTGCACAGTCTTCACATAAAATCCCAGATATATTCTTTAATATCTGCATGACCTTGGGCAAGTGATTTAATTTCTGGAGTCTCCATGTTTCCATCTATAAAATGAAGATGTCAATAATTGCCATACAGGTTTGTTGCTGAGGACTAAGTCAGGTAGCAAATGCATGATAAGTGTCTGGCATATAATAGGTGACTAAGAAATGCTAGTTGTTGCTCATTGCCCCTCGGGAAGATGATCTTCCTCATAGAAAAGAAAGCCAAGGCTCAGCGCCTGTGGCTCAAGCGGCTAAGGTGCCAGCCCCGTACACCTGAGTTGGCGGGTTCAAATCCAGCCTGGGCCCACCAAACAACAATGACAACTGCAACCAAAATATAGCCAGGCATTGTGGCAGGTGCCTGTAGTCCCAGCTACTTGGGAGGTGGAGGCAAGAGAATTGCATGACCCCATCTGTGAGCTGTGATGCCACGACACCCTACCCAGGGCAACAGCTTGAGGCTCTGTCTCAAAAAAAAAAGGAAAGAAAAGAAAAGAAAGCCAAGAAAGGAGGAGGCCAGTGTGTCCTGGAGGAGTTCGGGGATACTCACAGGTCAATGTGGGCTGCCTGGGCAGTTCAGGGCGCCTTGGCACTCGTGGTGGCACACGGCAGCCCTTTCAGGTAAGGCTACTTCTGGGTGGCTCTGACAGGTATATGTCACATCTGACCCCTCTGGAGACACTGAGCCCAGGGTCCCAGCTGCCCCCAAATGTAGTGTACCTACAGGTATGGAATGCTCTAGGGTGCCTCACCTTGGTCAGTCTGAATTAACTCCAGACCTGATGAGGAATCAGGAGAAACAGATGGAGGGGTGCCTGCAGGGATTCAGGAGAGGGAAAAAGAAACAGAAATGTAAAAAGAGCACTTTTTTGAAGCCTGACAACAGAGAACACTGACTTTCCAATTTGCGGAGTCATCAAAAAAGGAAAACCAGCACCAGATATTTGACTTAAAGGGTAAATGGAATGCATCCTTTCTCTGAAACAAAGGAAATTGGACTTTGAAGAAACCATAGAGAAGTCATCAAAACCCAGAGAATCAAAACTTCTCAAGGGTCAAGGGGGCCTGGAGCAGGGCTATGAAGAACAGGAAGGAGGCAATCATGTCCCTTCTAATTACCAGCACAACCATCTGTACCCCATGGTAAGTGGACAGTTACCACGCATGACTCCATTTGGCCTCTGTGGACACAGAGTTAATAAGATGTGAAATCATGAAGGAAAACATGGAAAGTGGACTGTTTCAAGTGGTTACTATCTTATACTACCTGTGCAATTATTAAAATAAGCCACCCAAGACTATTTTAGCTATATTAGCAATGAACTAATGAAGAAACAGGCATCATAAAAGAATAAATTACCTACATAATAAACCTTACATCTTCCCAAATGAAGCCATTAGAAATTGATCTGCTAATTTGGAGCAGCTGAAGGCCATAGCCCTGATGACAGCATATACCAGGAAATGCCTCTGAGTCAGCTCCCAGTTCTAGCACACTGGGGTCACTCAAGCTTCCCTGGTTGGTGCTCCCTAAACAGCCCAGAAGTCACGTGATCATAGCACTCCAGTGCAATTCCTATAGGGTGGAGGCCAGGGCCAGCCAGGGAGCCCCAAGTGAAGAGCAGACCAGGCCACCATGACCACCAGCTCATCCCGAGGACCAAATCAGTGGGATGGCCAGTCCTGGGAGAGAATTCCTATTCACCACCTTTAAATAGATGCACTGGGGCTGGCTCCCATCGGCTGTACACACACACACAAACTTACATACTGCCCCACACGCATTCATGCATATATGTACACACATACATATACATGTGTACACTCACACAAACATACATAACCCTCACATATATGATACACTCACACACAATACACACACACCGTCACATGCAAACCCATACCCACAGTCACACACAAACATAAACACACATCCACATGCACACCCACACACACTCATACACATAAAACACAAATATTCAAACTCATATATACATGCAAACATCCACATGCACACCCACACACATACACTCCTACACATAGAACTCATCTACACAAACACTCACACATCCACACACATACCCTTACTCACACACGTGTACTCCCCCCACTAACACACGCTTGTGTACATTCATGTACACTCACATACTCTCACATGATACTCACATGCACCCTTAATAGTCTGCATGAAATGCCACCTCCCTATTTGCCCAAGCCCCTCTGCAGCCCACGTCGTCACCTGTCCTGACCTCTCCAGTCCCTGGCTCACATTGGTGGCCTTGCCTTGCCCTACACATCCAACACCTGACACCACTCCCCTTTGCCTTGTGACTTCCTTCTGCACTCAGGACTGGGTTCCCACCTGCTTCAAGTGATCGTTCTGGCAGGTCAAATTCCTGACCTCATGCCTGGGTAGGATGCACCTCCAGATTTACCCTCCAGCCCCCAAGTCCAAAATGGGCCTGAGAGGATCACTCTGAGCTTTCCCCAGGGGCAGAGGCTCAGTCCGGGCCATGTCCCTCACCATTCTGCAGCTCTTACCTCATTCACAAAGACCCAGTGGCTGTCCTTGGATGCCAGGTTGGTTTCCACGGCCTGCAGAGAGAAAAAGAATGAACATGAACAGAAGCAAGACAGAAGCTGGCAGACACACACGATGATTGCCAAGACAGGGCTTTATAAACATTGTTCTTGGAGAATTTTTTCCTCCAAAACATGCTGTCTTCCTGGGGCTTGCTCTGGCTGCCTGAGCCACAAGAAGCATCATCTGAACACAGACATTTGATTTCCCACTGTACTTCTACACTCTCCTGCAGCAGCCCAGAGCAAAGTTAGACACTCTAAGCCCCTGCAGGCCTCACAGGGCTACAGGTACAGGCACAGCCTCCCCTCCCCAAGAATGCCTGCAAACCCCTTTCTACAGGCACACTTCTGAGGAGGAGGCTCATCTTGTCTGAGGCTACAGAATCAGAAAACTGGATCAAGGAATTTATGGTGGTTTTTCTAGTCACTCTGTGCTAAGTGACACCCAGGAAGACAGCAGTTCCCAGCTGGGGCTGAGAGTTGCCTTCAGATCTTGAGAAGCCACAGAACTGGGCTCTTCCGGCTCCTGGGCAGTGGTCCCAACCCATCCCTCTCTCGGTTTTGCTTTGTTTCTTTATAGCACTTGTCATCCTTTTGCTTGAATGGTTATCAATTTATTTATTTCTTATGGTCTATCTCCTCTACCAAGCTTGGCTCTGAGGTCAGGGGCCACATCTCTTAGGTCACAGGTGTGATCCATGACCTCACACTGTAACCGGCAGATAGCAGGTGTTCAGTAAATACGGCTGAATATATAAGCAGAAAGCCAAGGCAGACAGAGCCTAGTTAATTGTTTTGTCTCCTGTATGTGTTTATGAGCATTTTGTCCCTCCTTTAATTGGAAGGGCCTGGTGGTTTTCAAACACGTCCCTGAAGAATACTCCCCGTGAGCATATGCCAGGTGCTTCCTGAGCCCGAGGCACTGCGCCAAGCCATCTACGAACCTGAGCAAGAGCTATCAGATTATAGTCCTCTTTTCTCTCATATTTTGTAATATAATTTTCATTACTCTTTTTATTGGAAAAAATACAGAAAAATAAAAATGCTCAAAATCATTCCATAATCCATCCCCGTTAAAAACAAAAATGTGCTGACACAGTGAAAATGCCTCATTTATCCCTCCAAATCCATCCCTCCCAGGGGTTTCTGAGGTGTCCTAGCTTTTACAGTCCCATCTGCCAGTATATAGCTGCCAATGGAGATCAGACAGTGTTTTTATTAAAATCAGATCATGGAATACACATCAAGTTAAAACTCATTTTTGATTTATCAATAGATCAAAATATGTATCTTCCCTCACCGCAATATAGCACCCTGAGTCATTCCCGACATGGAGCAGGGAGATGTCAGGGCCTGTGCCAGCCACCCAGACAATGCATGGCCAAGCAGAGCCCCAGGTCTGCACAGCACCGAGGCTGACACGCTGGCATGGCACAGGGTTCTGTTAGAACCTCACCACATTTCAAATGGACAGGTTTGCTGGTGAACACAGCAAGCACATGGAAATGGTGGGAGTGCCCTGGTAAGCACCAGTACCCCAGTCATTTCCAGACAAAACCCCACAGGACACCAAGGGTGGGCACAGGGGCTTTTGTGGGCCTTGTTAAGGCTGAAGGATGCAAACTCTCCTCTCCAGCCTACAGGTGAGGACACCAGCCTGTGATGACAAACGGAGCAGGAACCTGAACTGGAAACAAACCGCCTCCACCTAGCTGTTGTATAACCACTCTGGTCCCTCATGCCCCTTTCTGTCTGCAAAGGTATGTCATGTATTTAAATCCTCAGTCAAAGGAAGTGGAAAATACCAGTCATGGCACCCGCACACACCCCAGCATTTCCCAGGAAGCAGTGGTGGGAAGTTGGCTGTTTCTACCTTTCAGAGTTCCAGCCTCACTCACGTCCTAGTTTGCATCTGTGGAGTCTCACTTCCCCTCACAAGCTCTCTCCTGCTCTCCCTGAGCTATACCCACAGGAATCCTCTCTTCCCAGGATAAAGGACAAAAGGCTAAAAACACCTTGGCCGCTCCAACCCTCATCTTAGGAAGCAGGCTCTGGTGTTCCCCCCTCGTACCCCATGGGCCATGTCCTAAAGACACTTTCTGTCTCATTTTACAAACTCAGTTAACCAGGCTTTCTCTATATAGGCTGCAAGGACTCAAGAGCCAGAGGCTCTCAGAGGAGCCCTCAGTCTGGGTGGAGAGGGGACAGCACCTCAGGGTAGAAATCTTGTGTTGTTCAGAGTTCTGGCCCTGACTCTTGGCCACAGGGGCTGAAAGCTCTGCTTCAGAGCTGCTCTGTGAATCTGAAGGTGTGAGTACACTTGTGCACATGAGAGGGCCTCTGTCTGTCCCTGCAGAAGCCTGTTAACAGTACAGATGACCTCAGTTGCCAGGAGACCCCAGGGAGCAGGTGGGAGACCCTGCTACCCTAGAAGTCTTGCCACCTAGGACCAGACTCATGCAGGGAAGATAGTAATGGAGAGGACTCATCAGAAAACCCCACAGGACAACTAGCCAACTTTCCTGTCCTACTTTTCCTCACCAATTAAGCATCAGCTAATTTGTTAAGCCTCTTTTCACCACACAGAGATAAATAGCACTTAGCTGCTGCCTTTTCCAGAGGAGGCAACTCACACAGAGGCTGAGCTAGATGGAGGGAAGAAGCGCCAGAAGATTTAGTGAGACACCACCCGTCTCCCCCACAATTACTGGAGAGCTGCCCACTCCCTGGGGAGAGCCCTGAATGCTCCCTGCCCAGTGGGCGTTGTCCCTCCCAGCACCACTAATTCCCTGCTAAGCACTGCCCTTCCCCTTTCCTCCCTGCTACACCCAAAGCAGGTGGAGGCGAGTCCGCCCTTTGGTTTGCAGAGTGAACACAGTACACAGAGTCCCAAAGGGGCCAGAAGTGCCTTTGAATCCCAGTCCTGCCACTTCTCAGCTGGGTGAGCCACATCACCTCTCTGAGTTGCAGTTTCCATACACATGAGGCATCTGAATACCAAGACTCCCACGGGGGCTCTGCCCACGCCCCCTCCAATCCTGTAAGCATTTTCAATTGTGTTGACTCCCTGTGCAGTTCACACCAATAGCAGGAACCCCACTTGACACTCACCATGCCTGGGAATTTACATCCCTCCCCGAGGACAGAGGGTACCATGACACAATCCCTGATACAAACTTCTCCCATTGTGAATGCAGCTGAATCCAGAATTCTCTGCATGACAGAGCCAGAATCACCTCACTTGGCTTTCTTCACATCCCTGTTCCAAATCCAAACACTTCCATTATCTTTCTTTATATAAATTTCCCTAACTCTCAATATATCACTGGTCACCCAAATCTTCATCTCAAAGTCTGTTCCTGGGAACCCAACTTGAGACAAACTCCTCCCACCTGGGGTTATTGTGAAAATTAAATGAGATGATCAGTGACATGCCCAGCCCAGGAAGGAGATCACTGGAGATGATCAATTCATACACACTCCCTCCCCATCTCCTCTCCACGGGTCTCTTTTGAATGTGGACCAGTGCATAATCCCTCATTCCTTCCTCTCTTTATCCCACTACCAAGCAGTCCTAACTCTCTTGGTGGGGGAATGAACAAGGAGTCTCTTCCCTGTCATCACAGAGCCACCAGTGGCACAAGCATCAACAGTAGATAACAGCCTTGCCAAGTGGTAAGACCATCTCTGCCTGGGTCCAGAGACCTTTCTAGGCCACGCAACATGGCACTTCCCCCATCCTGGCCACAGTGGGGGTCAACAGGGAGTGTCTGCAGGGAGTGCTGACCCAACTAGACAAGCCGAGGGCAGGTCCTGTGTCCTGTGGGTGGACAGGGCAGGAGAGCTGGTCTCCTGCTCAAGGTGGGCTCTCAGTCACTTGACTTCAGTAGGGCAGGAGGCTAGTCCCTTATAACCAGGCTTGTCTCCTAGAGCTGGGTACCATGGCTAGGGGACAATCCTAGAAATAAAGCAAGGGGGGTGTGGTGGAGGTTCTCTAGGCTGGGAACTGTATCTTAATGGACCTAAGGGAATCGCTGTGATGGCCCAAGGCCAGCAGTCACACTAAGTTGCTGTGAATCCCACAAGACTTCAAAGAACCATCAGAGCCCATCTGCCCGGCTCCTGTGGCCTGTCTTAAATCAGCAAACACAGAACTTTAGGGTAAGAGATAAGCACGTGGGAACTTCCAAAGGGTCAAGCTGACTTTTCTTCTAGGCCCTTAAAAACAGAGGACTTGGCAAATGTTGATCGTGACTGGCCCATGAAACAGGTGGGAGGGTGGACATGGGCAGTCAGTAGTGAGAAGCATCGCTGGGTGTCACATACTGGCACCCACATTCCACCCTCTGGAGAGAAAAGCATGTATCCCAGGCAGAACCAGCTAAAGGAACCTGAGAGTGGAGGGAATATGAGCAGCAGCCCTAGTCTGAGCCTCAAGTGCCTTTTCCTGATGGCACCCAGAGAGCTGGGGTGCAAGTGACCCAGGAAACCCACATGCCATCCTACACGTGGGCCCTACTCTGGCCACCCTGATCTCTGTTCTCTTAGGGACATAGACGCAGGCTGAGAGCACCAGCCCCCGGCTCCCAGGCAGGCTCTAGACAGAAGATGAATTCTCCCCAATGCCTGTGTTCTTTTCCTTTGGTCATGCTGCTCCCCAGAAGGCCTGAAAAGTTGTCCAAGAAAGTGTATAAGCCTTTGAGCCTGGACGTGGCCCCCTGACAATGGGAACAAAATGGTCCCTTTTCTCACATCTGAGAAAACCCCCTTATGAGTGGCAAAGCTTCCTTCTCCAGGTGAACTTCTTCTCATAAGCCTGAGACCTTTATTCCACTTACATCTCTTAAGTATGAGCCTGCTTCACTTTATCTTGGCCTAAAGGAATAGCAAATGGAGTGGAAAGAAACCTCCACATGGAAGCCTTCCAGCAAGATCTCTGAGGATTTATTTTACAAAGTGCAAATGCCACCAATTATTTATGTACGTGTTAATTGTTGGCCACTTATCTAGGCCCCCGCCCCAACACTGGGAGCCTGAGATAATGAAAGCTTGTCAGCAATTAACATCTTTTAAAAACCCCAACTCTAACATTTAAGAACATTCCCCCCATGGAGCCCAGGGCCTGGCATTTTCCCAAGGACAGATATTGAGCTAACTTTAAAGGCTCACTGCTGCCTTTTCAACAACATACTATTTAGGAACAATTCTCTCTGTGCAATGTCACTCCTCCAAAGCATAAGAGAGCAACGCCTTCCATTTCCAAAGAAAGGGAGTAACTGGCTACATTGTAAGACAATGGATGATTTGAGGAACCCACTTAACAATCAGCAAAGCAGCACCAGGAGGCCTGAGGTTCAGAAGCTATGTTCAGAAAAAATGAGAAAATATTGGCTTGGTACCTGTAGCTCAGTGGTTAGGGTGCCAGCCACATACACCAAGGCAAGTAGGTTCGAACCTGGTCCAGGCCTGCGAAACAACAATAACAACTGCAACAACAATAAAAAATAGTCGGGTGTTGTGCTGGGCACCTAGTCCCAGCTACTTGGGAGGCTGAGGCAAGACAATCACTTAAGCCGGAGAGTTTGAAGTTCCTGTGAGCTGTGACGCCACGGCACTCTACCCAGGGCGACATAATAAGACTCTCTCTCAAAAAAAAGAGAGAGAGAGAGAAACACACAAAGAGCAGTTATCACTGAACCACCTATGTTTCCCAGGGGCCTGCCTTCTGGCCCAGCTACTTCCCCTGTTTGCCCAGCCCTGTCTCTAGGACCTCTCTGAAAAGCCACCCCACCCTGAAGTTCTCCCCAAGTCTCACATAGCCCCCATTTCAGCTCCATTGTTACTCCCAGATCCCACTGGGAATCTTGGACCCAAGAAGGTCTCTTTTCCAGCATCATCTCTCAGGCTTTTCCCAGGAGCCAGTCCTTCCTAACCAGGTATGAGTCACCTGTTCTCACCTCACCTGTCTCTCTTCTGGCACTCCCTGGAAGCACAGGGCCACCACCCTGGTGGAAATAAGAACCACACGGCTGGGCATAGGAAAAGGTAGTTTAGCATGGGGTGAGGATGTGCCCAAAGGATGGTAGATATCAGGCAGTCAATCCCAGCTCGGGCAAGGCCATCTGGGGAAGAGATAGAGAATCTACCTTGTGTATTTCTAAAACACAACTCTGCAGGTTACTAAAAGGGCCCTTTTTGTTGTGGCAGAGCTGAGCCTGAGTCCAGGAGCTCAAGCAAGTTGCTGGAAAGGCTGGGAAAGGCTGGGGCTGTGGGCTGGTTGTGGGCTGGGGGCAATTTCTGGCATTTAAAAAACACCTCCTCCAGACCAGACCCTGAGCCCTCTATACACGATCTCTCCCTGAGTCCCTAAACAGCCTGCCAAAAGAGTTGCAGCCTACAGATGGGGAAGGGAAACCAAGGCTCAGAAAGAGTAAATACTTCCTGAAGTCACCCAGCGAGTCAGTGTAACCGGGCTTTTCAAGTGTATAACCCATGTGCTTTCCACTGCATCCCACCAAGCAGGGGAGGGAAACAAAGCAAAGCTCATTCTCAGTGCTTTTCATAGGTGTTTAAAGCAAAAGCAGCAGCCGAGACAGAAGGCAATGCAGGTGACAGCCGTGCCCGGATAACGGGAGCCAGGGGAGCTGCGGGGGCTTCTAGAGTTTCCTGCCATCCCCGCCCAGAATGCCTGGGTCAGGCAGACCTCTGATTGCCAAAAGATTTCTGCATATGGTGAGCAGCCTCCAGGCCCACACTAGGAAGTGAGCTCCCAAAGGTCCAAAGCCAGCTCTAATTACCACCAGCCACTTAACGGACACAGCCGACAGCAAAGTTTCGACTCTGTCTGTGAGATGAATGAATGGGTGACGCACAGGCTTGCATGTTTCCCTGGTGCTGAGCAGGAGGAAGGCGAGGGACATGAGTAGGAGCTCCAGGACAGCGAAAAGGGACACTGACGTCCAGGCAGTCTTTGGTTTGCACAGTAACACATGAACCAAATCCCGTGCTTACGGGACCCAATCATCCCTCACCACAGACTTGATTATCCATTCGATTTTTGGTTAACGCTGTGCCATCCAAAATGAGTACTGCCTATATTTGAAAACAACACCATTTTTCTACACATCCCAGAGAAACTGAGAATTAAACAAAGTAAACTTGAAAGTAGAAAAAATGCAAGATGCTGTGATCTTTGGGAACTGATCGAAATATGATCACAGTCTGGAGCTTTTCCCCTGGGACACAATCGTTTCTTCATTTGTGCTGAGTGCCCATCCTCCTGGTGCAGGTTCCCGTACATCATGCTCAACAACATGGTAAGTTCTACACTAGTTTGGTCCATCTATGGCATTTAAAAAGATGTTACTGTCACACTGGAGGGAGAATGTTCAGCATTAGAATTTTTTTTTTTTTTTTTTTTTTTTTTTTTTGACATTTGGCTGGGATCTCAGCAAAATTATGTTGCCATGGAAAAAGAAAGAAAGAAAGCATAATTGACTCAATTCATGTAAAAATCTGATAGACGTGAACAATGTGTAGTCCATCATTAGACCTTCCCAGCCCCAGTCCTCACTGTTGACCAAGTCTGAGATAAACAGTCAATCCAAACCTCCTTCCCCACACGTGCGGATGGCCGAAGTGTCAGCTCACAGCCTCCGGGGGATGAAGATTCATTACAGATCATGTGTGGATCCTTTAGATGAAATAGAGGCAGGTTCCAGGGCTGTGCAGGAAGTGCAATGTACAGTAATTAAAAAGTGAGAATATGCTACATGTGGACAATTTATGAGGAAATGTTAATATCAGCAGAAAAAAATGAAATGGAGTCAGCTCAGAGGCACGATCTGTTTAATAAGATCAACTTGAAGAAGTGAAGCCGGGCAGTGCCAATGAGTATTAGCTGATGGATACTTGGATTTTAATCCATGGTCCATGATTTCCCTGCCACCTGGAGAGCACAGAAGCCAAATAAGGCCCTCCATGTTCTCACTCTTACAGACACTCAGGCTGTGTATGATGGGAGGAAATTGCGGCCAGGCTTTTCTGGCCAATTTTGTCTCACAGAGGAGCAAGGCATTCAGGCCCTCGGCCAGGTGGATGACATCACACAATCCCTTTGGAGGACCTTTATATGTATAGTAGAACAAATCACTTCTGAGATTGCTTGTGCCCACTCTGCTCTGGCAAAGGCAGCTGCAGCCTCTGCAGTGTGGGCTGTGACCAAGCTCATGACTCTGTCCCCCGAGGGCAGGGGACGCGGCTCTTGGGTGGCAGGCAGGAAGCCGAGCCATTTCTCACACATGTTGCCATTCAGCTCCAGCTTCAAGCGATTTTCATATACAAGCAAAGCTAAGTCCAAAACTGATTAGAAATGTTTTCTTCTCCCTCTCATGGGTATTTCAACATTTGTACTTGAGCTTGAGAAGCTGCTGCCTGCATCCAAAATGACCAGCTTCAGGAAATAGCTGATGCTGCTGAAGGAAGGTATTAGGAGCATTTGGGACAGGAGAGTCCCTTCCCTCCTGGTGCAGCTGTCAGTCCCAGGGACCCTGACCCAAAGTTATGTCCACTGGGAGAAGAGCTACACTGCCTGGGCTGCTCAATTAAAGCATTGTGTTCAAGGTTAATTCCATGACCCCTTTGAATCATCCTCAGGCAAGCCGCTTCTGCACATGGGTCTAATTCCTTTCCTTAATGTAAATTGTTTTTAAAAGATGGAAGATGTGAATTCTTTTTAAGGCAATAAAGTTGAAAGTAGCTATTCTTTACTAAGCTGATAAGAGCTGCTGAGTATAATTTGTATTCTTTTTATGAGCCTGACTTTTTGGAGAATGAAGTAGAAAGAAAAATATCTGCTAGTTCTGAAGACCAGGGCTTTTTCTTCCTCTAGGTGCTGGGGAGGAGTTCCCTAGCCCAGGGATTGTCAGGAAACAAGTCCCTGATTTGTGATGTGGAAAACCCAGGAGCAGGGGACTATTGGGGGAGATAGCTGGGCCATAAGCAGATGTTCACCTAGGCCACGTTGATGCTCGGCTTGGGACTCTAGCCCCAGTGAAACTAAGGGGCAATAGCAAGGCTCTGAGCTCTTGGGCAGAAAAGAGGAAAGGATATTGCAAATTCAGGGAAAAGAGAGTATGGGGAGAATCTATTTTTTTTTTTTTTTTTTAGTTGTTATTTTGTATTTTAGAAAACATTTTGTGCAAGAATACAGAAAATGAATGGCATACAGACTACAAAATTGGCACATAGTAGGTACCCAACAAACATTGATTCCTTTTCTCCTATCCATTGTGATAAGAAAAGAGTTCTTTTAAGTTAAAAAATTAAATAGTAAGGAAATTCCACAACATACATATTAATCTAATTATTTGTCTCCTATTGTTACATTCAGTATTAGTTTTATACATGTTCTCACACTTTCCTTGTCATGATTGCCACGAAGTGGTAATCTAGAAAGAAAACAGATATTGGAATCAAATTATCTGTTTTGAATTTTCTTTAGAGTCCACAGTATAAATTACTTTACAACTATTAAGACTGCCTCTCTCCAAGTACAAAGTCTCCATGCAGTTAAGTTTCAGACCTGGGAATGGCCAGGAGTTTTTGCCCAAAGCTTTTTGGGCCCACAGTAAAGCCACACAACTCTGCATTTGGCCTCCAGAGGACGTAGAATCAGCATCAGGAACCAATTATACATGAGCTTAGTCCTCTGGGTATCACCCACCTGCTTCACCCCACTGATACTATTGCCGGCACAAGTCACTTGACATTGCTCAAAGTGAAAACTATGAATATGGGGCTTTTATGGAGACAGTATACCAAAGTCTGGAGGTGAGAAAGGAAGGGCATTATGTCTGTAGGGACAGGGGCAGAGTCACATCTTCACATCGTGTGATGAATGAGGATTTAATTTAAAGTTACCACATGAGAAAAAAATCAGTTAGGCAAAATTAAAAATGAAGATGTCTAAACTCATAGATGATGTTATGGTACAAAAAACATAATCTGTATCAAGATGCCTATATCTGTTCCCCTAAGCTGCAGCAATGACTTTTTCTCTACAGTCCTCAATTAGAGTTTCACTTTCTTGGCCAGGCATGGTGGCTCACATCTATAATCCCAGCACTCTGGAAGACCACGGCAGGAGGATCCCTTGGGCTCACGAGTTCAAGACCAGCCTGAGCAAGAGCAAAACCTCTGTCTCTACTAAAAATTGAAAAAATTAGCAGGGCATCATGGTGGGTGCCTGTAGTTTCAGCTACTCAGGAAGCCAAGGCAGGAGGATCGCTTGAGTCCAAGAGTTTGAGGGTGCTCTGAGCTGTGATGATGCCATGGCACTCTACCTAAGGTGACAGAATGAGATTCTGTCTCAAAAAAAGAAAAAGAACTAAAGTGCTTCACTTTCTTCCCTGAGGGTATTGACCAAATCATCACCAACTTGCCCAACCCTGTCCTCCCAGGCCACTGCTCTATGCAAAGACTCAGACCACTCTGGAACCTCTTCTAGCTTTGCATGTTAGGACTGGAAGGGTGTGGTCTGATCTGCCTTCCAGGGAGGGCAGGCTGGCCGTGTGGAGCCGCCCTTGAGACCATGCACACATTCTTCTCAGTGGGTTTCTCAGGCACAAACTGTGTGCACCCTGCCTGTTGAGGGAGACATGGCACTGTCTGGCCTGAGAACCAAGTGGCTGTGAGTTCAATATGCACATGAAGCATCTCCACAGTTGATCAAGAGGTGGCTTAAAATCAAAGATGGGAGGATCCGTAGCATGAGTCAGGAGTTATCCCCTGGCAGGTGCCAGTCCACAGGGCCTCCTGCCAGACAGTGGAGCCTGGTTTTTTACCCTATAAATCAGGAGTACTCACATTGTGTTCCATGGAATGAAAGGATCTCAAGAGATGCTAAATGTTTCCTGTAAAAAAGAATAAAATCTGGGGTGGCACCTGTGGCTCAATGGAGTAGGGCACCAGCCCCATATGCCAGAGGTGGCAGGTTCAAACCCAGCCCCAGTCAAAAACTGCAAAAAAAAAAAAAAAAAAAAAAAAAGAAAGAAAGAAATAAAAATAAAATCTGTGGTCTAAAAGTTTCAGATATAGTGTCTTTATACTCCACCTCCAGAATGACGAAGGCCACTAAAAGTTCTTTTTTCATAGAAACTTATAGAACTTGTTCTTTTTTCACAGAAACTTATCGAACTTGGTTGAACCAGTGTTTATCAAAGTTATCACTCCCAAATATTATGTTTCTCTGTTCAAGGGATACATTGATAGTTCACAAAATGCTAAGGTTCTAACAGGAACAAAGTAGGGAAAAAGAAGCTGCAGGTCTTAGGGGCCCAGGACCAGTATGGGGGTTGCAGGGGGGTTAGAGTAGAACGGGATGAGCAGGCCAGGTGGGCAGGTTCTCGGTGGTTTGGGAAACTCAGTGGTTTAGGAGGGAGGGAAAGGGTGTCCCATATGGAGAAGTGTGTGTTACCCAATAGTATTGTAGGACTTTGGTTACCCAATATCAGGGAATCCTTGATTTCTGAAGATGCCCACTGTGCACATCTTGGCCAGAGGTTTGCAGAGGGCACAAGGTCCCTCTCTCCAGCTCTCAGTGGCCAGCACAGGACCTCGGCTTAGTACAGTGGGTCCCTTGAGTCTTGAGAGAGTGGCCCAAAGAGCTAAATCATTCACAATGAGAAAGGCAGTCTTGTGGGTCCAATGATAGTGTCTTAAACAGACTACACATCGGGGTGACCTTGGCCATGTCAATGCCCAGCCAGCTCCCACAGTTTTCTGAGCCTTGTTCTCCAGATTTCTGACCAACTCTGTGAATTGACCAATATCATTAGAATAAATACCCTCTATTTCTTATTAATCCTGTTTTAAAAGTTTATACATACAATAGGGAAAATAACATTTATCTTTAAAAGCTGAATACCAACACTAGTAAGATCAATGTGCTGAATAACAGTATAATCAAACGTTTTAAAAGAGAGAATAAACTGATTTTAAAGCATAACGTGACAATTATAGACAATGGTTCATAAACCTATTATTCTAATGCTCAATCATAATTTTTAAAAAGCATCATTAAAAGCCTTCTATTGACAAATGCCAGTCCCTGGTCTTCCTGCCACTCCTAGTCCTGCTCCCCAAAGGCAAACACTCATAACTCTTTCATCTATTTCTTTGAGATTTGCTTCCATATTTCTTAATCATAATTAATCATGTTCTTTCTGCTATACTTGGTCGATCAATTTTAAACATTAGCTCTACCTATTATCTTCTTGATATGGTACAGAGGATTTAAATCTCTCATCCAATTACTCACCTATTCATTCTCTTTCCCAGTATTTCCAATATAGCTATATCACAATTTTTAAATTAAATCAAAAGTGTTGACTCTATTGAGATTATGCTACTATTCACTATTAAGCCAAATAATGAACTATGATTATGTCATTTCTTTGATTATATGATTTTTGCTTTTCTTGCATTAACAATTGCCTTGATTTGTAGTTGTTTGTTCAGGTTCTATAATATATTTTTCCAAATGCTCGACTATGGTAAACAGGCTTTCGATCTCCTTCTGCCCTGGACACAGCTCATCACAGGTCTCACTGCCCTCCCAGGAGGGACTGCCCTAAGAGCTTCCTTCCTGCTCCAGGGGTTGGATTCTCTGCACCTGCTACTGCTTACTTTTATCATTTTCAGCTTTGGGTATTTTAGGGGAGTTTTGTTTCTTTATTTGTTTATTTTTGAGATAGTCTCACTTTGTCACCCTCATAGAGTGCTATAGCATCATAGCTCACAGCAACCTCAAACTCCTGTGTTTAAGAGGTCCTCTTGCCTCAGCCTCCCTAGTAACTAGGATTATAGGGACGTGGCACAAAAACCAGCTATTTTTAGAGATGGGGCTTACTCTGGCTCAGGCTAGACTCCTGAGCTCAGGAAATCCACCCACCTTGGCCTCCCACAGTGCTGTGATTGCAGGTGTGAGCCACACCGTGCCCAGCATCATTTTCGGGTTTTTTACTTTATTTTTTTGAAGCTCATCCTAAGAAACGGTGCATAAAAGTATACATTTTTGAGTCTTGTATGTATGAATTATTTTTATTGTGTGTTACATTGATTAATAGTTACACTGAGTAGTGAACAGATTAATATTAATCAGAAATTGCACTTTTCCAGTATCTTCTAGCAGCAGTATTACTCTTAAAAATCCTAATGCCGAGTCTGGGGAGACAAGACTCCAGACATCTCTGGCCGGTGGGATCTGCCTATATCATCCCTTTGAGGATACAGGGAGCCAGCAAGGGACTTCTGGACCCCAGGAGGAGGACAAAAACAGTGGAAAACTGGCAAGTGGCTGTGTGTGTTTGATTGACCTAATCACGCCAGCAACCGTGAGTACAAGCAGCAGTGAGACTGCAAACTGGAAAGGCCTTAACTGTGAACTTTTTTGGTGTTCTTGGACTTGGCGCTCAGTTGAGCTGCCTTGGGGAGAGCTTGAGCAAAAGTGTGTAGAACCTTGGGCATTGTCTGGGGCCCCAAAATGAGCCACTGAGCTGGGCTCAGTGAAAGCCATTGTGTGAAAAAACTGCTCCGGCAAGCTCTGCCCCCAGGGTCCCAGAGCAAGGAACGGGCGGGACGAAGTAACCCAGTGACTGAGCAGCTAAAAGGTGGGGACGGAACTGCCTCACAGCCCTAATCTTTGGGGCAGAGTGAGACAGTTTTGGCACACTAGAGCGTTGGGCTGTTGCCTTGGGTAGAGAGCCCTGATGTCACAGCTCATAGCAACCTCAAACTCCTGGGCATGACGCCGCCCAGACCTCCATAAGAGCTCTAAAACAACCCCCGACTGGTGACCCGCACCCACTGGGGCTCTGCATTCCCTGACAAGAAACTGTGGGAGCCACGCAACTCTGCGTCCCCCCTCCTGTGTCCTCTCAGCCTCCACACTAGCTCATCCATCTGACCAGGGACTCTGGTAGCTGCGTGCCCTCTGGAGCCCTACCTGCCTCTGCGCAGAGCCCTTCACCTGGCCAGAGACTGCTAGAGCCTTCAGTTCTCTGCGCCAAAGTCACTAGGCGCCAGGCACAGAGAACCCTGCGCACCTCCCCCAGCCCTGTTGCTAAATCCGGGCGTGTCGCACACCGGAGCTGCTTCCACAACCACAACTCCCTAACTACAGCAGCCCCAGAGGAACAACACAAGGTCACTTTCTACAAAGATCCAGCAACAATAGAGTGATCCCGCTGGGGTCTAATCTTGGAGAGACACCTCCCCAACTCTGAGGATGGCCAGAGGCAATGGTGAAAAGCAATCATGAGGTGAAATCAACAGAAAAACTCTGGAAATATGAATAATCAGAGTAGATCAACTCCCCCTAGGTTCAATGGGGCAGAAACAGCACAAGACCCCATGCACAAACAAATAGCTGAGATGTCAGAAATTGAATTCAGGATCTGGATAGCAAAAAAGATCGAATTAGAAGTCCAAAGGTTATCTCAAGAATTCAACGAGTTCAAAGAGCAAATGACCAAAGATTTTGAATCATTGAGACAAAAAGTTGCATCCCTCAAAGATCTGAGAAACACAGTAGAATCCCTCAGTAACAGAATGGAGCAAGCAGAAGAAAGGATTTCTGACATTGAAGACAAAGC
>CAUYPK010114141.1:0-30147 GCA_963574355.1 Loris lydekkerianus | reverse complement strand
AGATATCTGGCTTGAGTTTTTGTATCCAGTCAGCCAACCTGTGCCTCTTTAGAGGACAATTTAAACCATTCACATTAATTGAAAATATTGATAAGCCTTTCCAGAGTCCAGTGGACATTTTTAATCCTTTTGCTACTGTGGAATTTGGAATTTGATCAAAATTTTCTGGGTGTGTTTACTTTTGTGGTGGAGGATTATGCTGGACTTTATTGAGCATAGGTCTGAGAAAATCCTGGAGAGCTAATTTAGTTGTGGCAAATTTCTTCAACATGTGAATGTCAATAAAGTATTTAATTTCTCCATCATAAATGAAACTCAGTTTAGCTGGGTACAGGATTCTCGGTTGAAAGTTATTTTGTTTTAGGAGATTAAAAGTCGATGACCATCCTCTTCTAGCTTGAAAGATTTCAGCAGAGAGATCTTCAGTTATTCTAATATTCTTCCCCTTGTATGTGATGGTTTTCTTTTGTCTGGCTGCTTTCAGAATTTTCTCCTTCATATTAACTTTAGTGAAATTGATTATTATGTGTCTGGGGGATGTCTTATTCAGGTTGAGTCATGCTGGAGTTCTGAAACTGTCAGGTATTTGAAATTCAGATTCTCTTGGCATGTCTGGAAATTTCTCTTTCATAATCTCATGGAGAAGATACTCTGTGCCTTGTGAAGCCACTTCATTGCTTTCATGAATCCCTATAAGATGAATATTGGTTTTCTTAGAATTATCCCAGATTTCTCTGATAGAGTGATCTGTTTTTGCCCTCCATTTCTCTTCCTTTCTGGAGAGTTTGGGAGCATTCAAGAGCTTTGTCTTCAATGTTAGAAATCCTTTCTTCTGCTTGCTCCATTCTGTTACTGAGGGATTCTACTGTGTATCTCAGATCTTTGAGGGCTGCAACTTCTTGTCTCAATGTGTCAAAATCTTTGGTCATTTGGTCTTTGAATTCATTGAATTCTTGAGACATCTTTTGGGTTACTGATTGGAATTCTAATTCAATCTTATTTGCTATCCAGATTCTGAATTCAATTTTTGATATCTCAGCTATTTGTTTGTGCATGGGATCTTGTGCTGTGTCTGTCTCATTTTTCCTTGGGGGAGTTGATCTAATCTCATTATTCATATTGTGAGAGTTTTTCATTTTATTTTGTCTCATGATTGTTTTTTCACCCGTTGCCTCTGGCCGTCCTCAGAGTTGGAGTGGTGTCTCTCCAAGTTTAGACCTTGGGGGATCACTCTTATTGTTGCTGGATTTTTGTAGGGAGTGACCCTGTGTAGCTCTTCTGGGGCTGCCCCAGCCAGGGAGTTCTGGCTGTGGGAGCAGCTCCAGAGTGTGATACCCCGGGATCCAGCACAGGGTGGAGGGTGGTGCACATGGTTCTGGGAGTGCCTGGTGTCCAGTGTCTTTGGCACAGAGGGCCCAACACTCCAGCAATCTCTGGCCAGGAGAAGTCCAGAGGAAGGGAGGGCTTTGGAGGGCACGTGGCTACCAGAGTCCCTGGCCAGACGTACGGGGGGTGTGGAGGTAGGGAGGGTACAGGAGGGAGGACACGGGGTTGTGCAGCTCCCGGAGTTCCTGGTCAGAGAGTGGGGAGGCCTGGCAGACCGGGTAGTGGGTCCTGGCGCAGCTCTTATCATGGTTCGGGAGGGTGCAGCTCTTACAGAGGTCTTGGAGGGTCTATTTTTTCATTTTTTAATTGTATTTCATAGCATCAAACAATATCTTTAAGAATGTCATCTTCTGAGAGCTCAATCAATTTCATCTGTAGTTCTTTGGGTACCTTGATGATATCAATGAGGTAAGGCTGAAATGCCAACTCGGATGCAAATGATTCTCAAAGTTAGTGAAGCTTTCATTATATTCTCCAATTAATAGATTTGGAACAGCTGAGTATTCTTCAAATGACTCTCATGTATCACACTGTTCATCAATGACTTTTACTGGGGAAAATGTTCATCCAAAATTTTCTTTTAAAAAAGAAGTGTTTTGAGAAAAAGACAGCTTTTTTTTTCCAAAATGCTTAGATTTTTTGCCATACTTCATAAATAAACTTGGTTTTACCTTGCAAAGACATATTTGACTTGTTTGTATTTAACGTATCACACAGAAATGCTGCTTTCCTATGGAAATCTTTTAGTAATTCACATTGCTAATTCTATTCTTCATAAAATTTAACTATTTGTTCTCACAGAGAGAAAATTTTGATTAATGCTTGCCTCTGTGACATTCGTTAGAATCTTCTTGTAATTCCACACTGAATACTTTGTCATTCAACTTGAGCATGATACAAAACTGATGATGCCATATTGCATTTGCATGAGATTAGTTAATATTTATATCTTGTTACAAAATGTCTCTTAAAATAGTAGCTTTAGCACCAAGATTTGACAGTGCAAGATACAAAAAGAAATGAGAGCATCTGAATACATTTTATAATCTGTGCAATAAACCCTTCATGTTTTCCTGTCACGGAAGGTGCACTGTGTGTATACACTCAGATATTTACCAAATTCAATCCAACTTCATGACGTTTACCTTGATAGTTGCTGAAAGTATCTACTCCTTCTGTTCTCTTTACAAGAGTGCCCAAGGCTAATAACTCCTCATAGCACAGAAAATCTTCTGTTATGACCCAAATGAGGTGTAAAACCTGCACCAAGTCAGTCGCATTAGTTGATTCCACCACAGCAATTAGATAATATGTAGTTTCCTTTTGAAGTGTTGCCTGAAGTTGCTCTGTTAAGTTGAGGGTTAATTCATGTTTCCTATCATGTATGGCTCCCCTTGAAAGAGGCTGTTCCTTGTACTTTGAAATGTTATTGGGGTCCAAGCATCCTGCGACTTTGACAATGCATTCTTTTCCAATTTCTGCACCACTGAAGGGCTTCCCTTTCACCCCCAGATACAGAAGCTACTTTTTAAGTTGCTTCACTGACATTATTTACAGGTCTTATTGCTGCTTGAAACAATTGTCTTTGCCTTTGTTTTCCAACTTTTAATTTCTGCGATACAACCTTTGGTGCTTCCCCCTCTAATTTAAAATATCTCTGGTCCTTAGGAGTGTCACAATGTTGATTATCATAGAATTTCTTTAATGTTGATGTGCAGTATGACAAAGCAAACAAACCATCTTAGCTTTAGTAGAAACAAATAATAATGCAATTCCCAATTCTCATTAAAAATCTGTTTTCTTCCTTCAGTATTCTCTTTGTCTTCTTTGACATGATAGGCTGTTAAGCAGCCAGAAGTAAAATCTACTGTCAAGCTGTACAACTATTCACAAATTTTACTTCAAACAGAAAGACAGTGCACTGCTGTGAAAAGGTGCAGCTATCATATTCCATTCCCCCATGAACCCCCCCTCCCTTTTTTTTTTTTTTTTTTTTGCAGTTTTTGGCCACGGCTGGGTTTGAACCCACCATCTCCAGCATATGGGGCCAGTGCCCTACTCCTTTGAGCCATAGGTGCTGCCCCTCATAAACTCTAGACAACCAGCCTTGTGAGATAGTGGCACCAGATAGGAAGGGAAAGCTAGAACTAAGTCATGAGCCATCAATTCAGCCCTTATGGGCTAATTGTGCCAGTCAAACTGGGAAGATTATTTTGTGGAAAGTTATTTTATTCTTTGCTGTTTTAAATATGTTCATTTTAAAAAGAAAATGAAAACATAAAAGTGAACAAAAGTGCATTCACAAAGAGTATTTTTTCTGTAAAATTTGGACTCAATCAAAAGCTCACACTAGAAGGCCACATGTGACCACTTACAGCTACAAGTTCCCCAACCCTGGTTTACACAGTAAACTTTATTTTTATCTCATATATTTTTAAGCAACACATAAATTCTACTTTATATGGACAACAATGCTAATCTCCTATCCATACTCTTTACCTTAGGAAGGGTCATTTTTGTAAACATCCCTTGCACTCCCCTTTAAATTCCAGAGTAGAAGATCAAATAGAAGAATTTTAATATGGGTTTCAGTTTTATATATAAATCATCCTGTCATATTGGCACTCCAGCTGAATTTCCTCATATTAGCTGGAAAAGATTATGAATAAATTTGTAGCATGCTGCACAGAGGATTATGTGTACATGAAATCATTCTTATTGGCAATTGCTTTTTATAATTCACTGCACAGAAAATTTAACATGAGGGCACCAGCTCCTATTTATCACACTAGGGTGAAAATTGAGAACCACAGACATGTGTAGAAGGATTGTGGCTATTCGTATCAACCTGTCTCCTTTGCAAACCTGTTGGGTTAAGCCAGCTCAACACCATTAGGCCTGCTGGCCATGATCGTACAGTGATTTTTCTTAGCTCTTATACAAAGTTATGGTCTTTCCATCTGGTGATCAAGAACTGCCACGTTCTGACTGTAGTTCATTCCACAGCTTGTTCCTCATTCAGAAGTCTTGAAGGAATGAGGAACATGGGATGCCTGTTGGTCTCTGTCCTGTGCCCATGGCAGGCATGATTGTTGGATTGTGGCATTATTTCATGATGAGCAGTGACACGTCTTTGTGTTCCAGATAGCTGTTAGCAACCCATCAGAGTGGGTGTGCGAGTGAAAACATGTCTGCTGCACGTTGGCATCTGCTTTCCCCGTGTTTTCTAGTGCTGGTGGCCATGGCCCCTTCACTGGCCTCTCTAATTCAGCTTTAACCCGGACTCTGAGGTCAACCTTCTCAGGAAAGGTGAAAGATTAGGAGACCTGTCATCAGTATATTAAAAACTCAGCAACAAGTCGGCCTCTCCGAGCTGCACCTCAGTTCTACTCACTGGGCGTTGATGTGTTCTTTGGGGTCTTCGGTGGATGGTGTCAGATCTGAGGTCACTGGTTACTTGTTAAGGATACTTTTTTTTTTTTTTTTTTTTTTTTTTAAGAATTAGATGTCTCCTTATTCTGCCTGTTCACTCTAGGTGGCCAGAGTCCTGTCCCTTCAGGCCAACTGCCTGCACATCCTCCTCTTTCCTGGAAACTGGAGTTCTCTCTGCTTCTGCCAGGCCTCAGACTTTTGACCTACAATGAACTTGGGCATTACCTGCAACCAGGTTTCCTGACATGTCACCACCAAGTTCAAGTCTCTTGTCCAGAAGTGAATAACACCTCTCACTTGTGTGGTATTTCTCAGTAGACCAAATTTCCCCTCCTACCCTGTCAGATGCTGTACTTCACTGAGCCAATTTTTAGTGCTATTCTATGTGAACCTTCATTTTAGCCAAATGGATCTCTGAAGATGTTTGATGTTTTTTAACCTCCTCTGAAGATTTCATGAGGACATTTTTACAGCCCTGACTATCCTCTCAAGCCCTCCGCAAATGCTTGCCTCTGTTATTCAGCCAGAGCCAACTTAGCCCCTCTCACCTTCATTGTAATTTAATTCTTAGAGACAGTACCACAATTATCTTTAGGTTTTTTTTTTTTTTTTTTTTAATTGTTGGAGATTCACTGGGGGTACAAGAAACCAGGTTACACTGATTGCATTTGTTAGAGAAAGTCCCTTTTATAATTGTGTCTTGCCCCCAAGAGGTGTGTCACACTAGCTTTAGGTTTTAATAATTCTTGGTAGTTTGGTTCACAAAATCATAAGGTCCCAGAGATACTGAAGGGCAAGAAAGTAGTTCAAATAAAATACCAAGTTGGTATGATGTGTGACCTTCCCCAAATCCCCACTGAGCGTATGCCCATCCTATACATGAACATGGCTGTGACAAGGAACTCACTACCTCCCGCACCCTTGTACCTATCTAAGTATTAAATAATTTCTTTGTCAGTTACCTTCAATATACTCTCTTATAGCTTATGTCTGTCTTATAATACTAACTATATCCATGGTAGAGACATGTCTACCTTGTCTAATCCTTCTGCCATGCAATAGTAGTCTTTGAAAGATTTAAGACAAGTTTTACGTGGTTCCCAGTCTCTAGGCTTAATGTCATAACACTTCAGTCATCTCAGGTATTATTAATACATCGTTTCAAGTCCCCTCATCGTGCTGGGCCTTCTTCATATGACTTCTCTATCTTCAACTTGATTCACTGGACACAAGCTTCTTTCCTCTCTGTGCTCGTCCACAATGAGTGTCCTTCTTGCATGTAACAAAGAAGTACATATTGTACAGTCATTGATTAAACCTGACTTTTTAGCAAGGATTTATACATTATAAGACAGTATCAATATGTGTGTGTTTGTATGTGTCTGTTCTATAAGAATATATTTAAATAAAAACTTATTTTGACTCTGCTTGGACATCCTAAATTAAATGGTCAAGAACTTTGTAAAATATTGATGCATTTAAGTGACACGTAAAGACAGGCAAGCCTCCTGGAAAAACCTGTCATCACCCACTTATTCCACATAGAAAGGTAAAAGAATTAAGTTGGACTCTGCCCTCCATAGAATTAAATAATTTAACTCAAATGAATCAAATACCTAATAATAAGAGGTGAAATTATAAAACTAGTAGAAGAAAGTACATGTATATATATTTCTGTCTTTGGATTAGGCAATGGAATGAACTGGGACAACTGAGTTGCCCATGACCACAGAGGCCAAGAACAAGGCAAACATGTGGACTGTACCCCACAGATTACATATGCCCAGTGCAAATCTGCAGTGTTCCTGTGAAGCCGTGCAGATGCACAGAATAGAAAATAAAGACTCCACAGTATGGGAGAATGTGAGTGAGAAAACAGGCCAGTCCAGCCAGTATGCAGGGAGTGCATTCCAGTAAACTGGGATGGACTGAGATGCCCATTGATAAACACAGCCACTGTTCTGACTTTTAAACAGAATAGGACACATGATCTGCATAAACGTCTTGGCTTTTTAAATTTTTATTTATTTATTTATTTATTTTATTATTTTTTTTTTTTGAGACAGAGTCTTACTATGTTACCCTCAGTAGAGTGCATGGTATCACAGCTCACGGCAACCTCCAACTCTTGGGCTTAAGTGATTCTCTTGCCTCAGTCTCCCAAGTAGCTGGGACTACAGGCACCTGTCACAATGCCCAACTATTTTTTTTTTGTTGTTGTTGTAGCAGTTGTCATTGTTGTTCAGCTGGCCTAGGCTGGGTTGGGATCTGCCAGCCTCTGTGCGTGTGGCTGGCACCATAAGCACTGTGCTACAGGTGCCGAGCCTTGGCTTTTTTTATTAACTAAATTTTATAAAGATAGTAATATTAATCTTATAATCAGAGGATATTGAGCCCCTGTTACACAGAAATAAACCTTGAATTGATATTTTCGCTTGTGAAATCTCTCATATGTGACTCTTAGTACAGTTAGTGTTACAGGTTATGTATGTGTTGAGAAGGAAGAGGCAATACACTGAGTGTGCAGTTTTCCTTAACAACAACTAAAATACTATAATTATTCTGCTGACAGTTATGAAACACTTGTGCTAACAATTATAACCTTTCAGGTTCCAAATTAAGCCACTAATGGAATGGCTAAAAAGCAAAAAAAGATATTTCTACTGAGAAAGAAGAAAATACCTTCCTGTCTTTCTGAGTCTTCAAAGTAGGTTCATTGGAAGGCAGATCACTCAGATGATTCATTGCTGCCTCCAGGTGGCCGGGACAGAGGGCAATTCTAGTGGTTCATGGTAAGATGTTTCTTTGTGCCAGTGGAGAACGGTGCTGGCATAGGGAAGACTCTCAGTGCAGTAGGTTCTTGGTGGGATTCCATCCTTGCTTTCCACAATAGGGATTGACACAGCAGTTGCCTCCTGGGACCCCTTTCTATCATTTGTCCTGCTCCCCGCACTGGCTGCCTTCTACCCCTTGTAATCAAATTCAACCAGTTGCTGATTTCTGAGACTCAGCCCCATTTGGTTCCTGCCATGGTCTGAATGTTTGTGTCCCCATCAAACTTATATATTGAAATGCTTGTGAAGGGATGAGCATCCTTATAAAGAAAGCCAGGAATCTATTCAGCCCTTTCTGCCACGTGAGGGTGCAGTGAGTAGACCACCATTTACAAATCAGTCAGGAAATGGCTCCCCGGACACAAAACCTGCTAACACTTTGACCTTGAGCTTCTTCGCCTTGGGATTGTGATAAATTAATTTCTGTTGGTTGTAATCCACCCAATTTAGGATATTCTATTCTAGCAGCCTGGATGAAGTAAGACAGTCCCTTGGTCAGAAGCTTATATGAGTGCAGCTAAGCACGTGTCTAAATCACTACATGTACAGCCTCTGTTTCCCGTGCATTCGGGGAGCTGCCTTTCTGTTCAGCATCTTCCCCAAGTGATTTTCTGTACCCTGAGATTCTCAGTAACTAACGATGAGCCTCCCCCTGCTGGTTTCATCTACTTTGCTCTCACATCAGGGGCTTATGGTTCTAAATTAACATATTTAATTAGAAGGAAGAAATGAACCAAGCAGTAAATTCTGGACACCTGGGGACCTGTTCTTGTTTGTTTTGGTTTTTGTTTTTGGTTGTCATGCCTTCAGCTCTTCTGCTAACTTTTCGCAAAAAAAGCAGCCTGGAAGGTTATCCCTTGCAAAGCACAGAATTGCTCCATATAGTAAAGAATAATCCCAAGTCTCTCACAGCTTCTCACGTTCCACAGGACACTTGAAAAAAAAAAAAGTCATTGATAATTGTTTATTCCTAAAAACTCACTGTTTAAGAATAAAAACTACTTTTACACAGATGGTCATATAAATTACTTTTTCAGGGATCCAACTGTGTCTAAAAGGAAGAAAGATGCTTTTCCTCCTGACCTTTCCCAAGAATTATTCACCATTTGAGAAAGTTCCATGATGTCACCCATGGTATTTACATCATCATCATGAAACATCTCAGTGACTCTGCGTTGGTATCTATTGTGTTCATGGAGGTTCTATGTCCCATCTCACAAGGCTGTCTTGGTCCAGTTAAGCTGCTATAATAAAATATTTTATGCCGGACACTATATTAACAACAGAATTTGTTGCTCACAGTTCTGGAGTCTGGCAACTCCAACATTAAGTCACCAGCAGGTTCAGTATCTGGGGAGGCCCATTTCCTCCTACCTGGTGCCTGTTGCTGGGTGATCACATGGCAAAAGGGTAAAACAAGCTTCCTTAGGCTTTTCTTTAATAAGAAGACTAATCCCATTCACAAGGGTTTTCCCTTCATGATCTCTTAATACCAAAGGACTGAAGTTTAGATTTTAACAGGCGAATTCTGAAGGAACACATTCAGACCTTAGCAATGGTAAGCTGCTAACTATTTCTTTTGCTCAGTATGCCCTAGTAAAGGCTTTACTTTCTGGAATATGTGCCATTTTGTTTTGAATTACTTTGGTTTTGTTTCTCCTTTATGCTACAGTTAGGGCATTTAAAACTTATGTTTTACCTATCTATTTCATTCTTTCATTTCAAGATAATACATGGAGCATTGCAAAACCATGATCTGAAAGGAGGCAGTGAGATCTGCAAGCCTGGATACCCACTTCTCCTCATGTCTCTGTTCTCCCTAGCCAAATGAATTGCTCAACAACTCCAAAGAAGAACAACGGGCTAAGCCAGTCCACCTGAAGATTCAAATCCCCGAGTCAGCATATTTATTTTTCTTTTTTAAACTTTTTTTATTTTTCCTTTTTTTTTAGTAGTAACCTCTGTTTTGGGCTTCTGCTACACCCAGACATCAAACTGCATTTGTCAGTTAGCTCATTCAGCTCCTCCCACAGACCCGGGGTGGGCACCGTCATCTCCTTACAGAAGACTTCAACAAGCCCACACAGTCAATGGTGAGTCAGGACTGGAGCCACGTCACCTGATACAAACGCCTTGCTCTTCTGTCACATAAGCTCCTCCTAACTCCAGTTGTAGCACCTCAGTCCAAATAGATGTCTCCTTGGTAAAAATGTTTTGCAGAAGCACACAGTGAAATATTTCACTGATGGTACAACAGCATATTTCACTGTGGGAAAAACACTTGGGGGCAGAATGCATCGTACACGGCAGCAATCCCCACAAAGGAAGGAGTCAACTCTCGGAGAAAATCTGTTACTTTTTGGTGATGTGGTCACATGACTACCTGAACCTCAGGTGACATCTTCAATTGTTTCCAATAGTCACACGGTCTTTGTCTGGGGGGGGGAGGGAGAAGGGGATCTCTGTGGCCAGTTGCATGAGAGCTGAGAGGTCCATCTTCTTTATTTAGGCAGAAATAAATTGGGTAAATTCTTCTTTCAAAAATAAGAACTTCTTTTCATTTGAGAAAGAAAATTAGAGTCATTAGTTATTCACTTAGCTCCAAACTTCCAACTGGGATCACAGAAATTTTCCTATGTATTTATTTATTGATTTATTATTATTATCATTTATTGATTTTTTTTTTTTTTTTTTAGAGATAGAGTCTCACTTTATTACCCTCCATAGAATGCTGTGGTGTCACAGCTCACAGCAACCTTTGACTCCTGGGCTTAGGCTATTCTTTTGCCTCAGCCTTGCGAGCAGTTGAGACTTCAGACGCCTGTCACAATGCCCAGCTATTTTTGTTGTTGTTGTTGTTGTTGCAGTTTGGTTGGGGTGGGTTCAAATCCACCATCCTTGGTATATGGGGCTGGCACCCTACCCACTGAGCCACAGGAACTGCCCCTGATTGATTATTTTTGAGACAGAGTCTCTCACCCCCAGTAGAGTGCTGTAGCATCATAGCTCACAGCAACCTCAAACTCTTGAGCTCAAGTTATCCACTTGCCTCCGCCTCCCATGTAGCTGGACTATAGGTGCCCAGCTATTTTAAGAGACAAGGTCTCTCTCTGACTTGGACTGGTCTTGAACTTGTGAGCTCAGACAATCCACTTGCCTCAGCCTCCCAGAGTACTAGGTTTACAGGTGTGAGCCACTGTGCCTGGCCAGAAATTGTCCCAGTTAGAGTTTATTTTGTTATTCATTTTTTTAAGGATTGTGAATAGATTCACAAAGAAAAACTTCAGTGGATTTTGATGGCATTAGTGCCAGGAAGTGGAGAATTTAGTCCCAACACCTTTAATTCCTCCAAAGGCCGATCCAAGGAGACGCGGAGAAACCAGCAGCCCCAGGGAACACTTGGCGCTGCCGCCAGCACTGAGCACAGGGCTCGCTCTGCCAGAAATTCCTGCTCTGCTATGTAAATCAAACGTTTTCCAAAGTTCATGCCATATTTATCCTGTTCGGCACTTTTTAACATTACATCTCACATTTTTGGCTATCGTTTTGAAACAGAATGTTTTTTGACTATCAATCATTTAAAATCTATTCGTGCATTTGATTCAGATCCTTGTTTTGGCATTTGTAATGTGCTGGATATTCAGATGACTAACTAGTTTGCAAGACTATTTATATGAATATTATATCATTTATACAAATTTGATTTTAATTCAGCACTGCTTAATGGGCCATATAAATAAAGGGTGAGCCAACAACAAAAGGAATATGTTTTATTGCCTGAAAGAATGCCTCGAGACTGTGGTCGTTTGATAAGTTAATAAAAGCAAAACATTAACTTCCTCAAGGCCTTTGTCATCAGTGAAAGCTAGATTGTGTGATAACCGTTTATAAAAATCCACTTTGAATGTATACTTTAAAAGAGAAAAAATATAAAATGTGGGGAAATTGGGTGATTTCCTGTCTGAACAATGAAGCTGAAAATTCAGGTGTGCTTCTGACAATCTGAAGAACACTCTCCCCTTCACCAGCATCCTGGCTTGCATTTACTCTGTTTCCATCGGATGGAAAAACACAGGCTCGACATGGATTTTTTGATCAGATGTATTGGCCATAATAAAGTGCAATAAAATCTGTTTCACATTTTAAGAGCATTATAACCACACTTGCAATGAAATGAAACTGCTTTAATTTTCCATTAAAAAAAAAGTAAAAACAAACAAACAAACAAACAAAAAAGGGTCATTTCCTCCCAAGGATTGTAGTCATAATGAAATGTGCTCATGAAGCATTGTTAAGTTACCCCTGGAGGCCAAGACGGAGGGGGGATCAGAATCACCACCCTCCCGAGGGTACATTCCCCCAGACAAGCTGGGGAATGTACCCTCTGGTTGGGGATAAATAATTTTCCCTACAAGGCTTTTTCTATGGAAGAAATTTTAGAATAGTGCCTACAGAAACAAAAGAAAAGCTACTACTTTTTAAACTTTCCTATGAGTGTTGCGTAAGTGGTATTTGACTAGAATAGAGGTCAGGAACAGGGCGGCAGCAGGCAGAGGACATGGTGTAACCCTTTCCCAGGCCTAGAGATCGGAGGATCCATTATTAGAGGCGGCATTCAACACACAGTAAGTAAATGGGTAAAAATAACGAATGCGTGCAATTCGAGCATGAATAAAAATACTTGAAAAAGTAGTAAACAGTTTTGTTGAAAGTAAAATTGTACTTTAAAGTGTCCCTTTTGAATTTAGTGTTTACTTTAAAATACTGGCATTTTAAAAAAAGGTCGGTTTTCATATATATGACAGCAGAAACAGCCACATGATCAGACTTTTATCCCGGTCACCTGGTAATCTGTAGAAACTATAGAGCAAAAATTCAAATTTTGCTGAAATATTCAGCAGCACATTCAAAGATGTAAGAAAAAAACCCTCAGCTTCTACTACCATCATTAAACCAACAGATCTTTTGGTTCACAGGGATATGGAATTATTTTTGATGTGATTATCATCTGCCATAAAGCAAAACTCTTGAGCAATTTGCCTGCCATGGTCCAATGTATCCACCTTTTACTGCTTTGATATTTGAGGGTAATACACATATTTCTGGATTACATTCACTGTTTATGTTTTTCTGGGTTCCCAGAGAATGGAGGAAAAGTCTTATAAAAGGCCAGGCAGGATCGTCAGCATGAAGAGACCTCCAACACAACAGGGTGAAGGTGACAGCCCAGTGAGGAGATGGTACCCAAATGTGGCCAGGAGTGTATTTGGAGGGGGAGCATCCCAGCTTAGGGACCTGAGCCCACGTGGAGTCAGAGGATGTTGATATGAGGACATGGTCCAGCTCTGGGGTAAGCTTAGGCAGTGCTGGACAGGCGTCCCTGTGGGGGCTGGCACAGCTGGAGGTGTCATAGAATCAGTAAGAAAGACTTAATCAAGTAAGTAAATAATTTCTGAGTTGTATGAGGCATGTTTCTCACTATTGGAAGAGAATAATTACAAATATGAAAAGAGAGAAAACTAGAGAAAAAATCCTATGCATTTGAATTAGAAATAAGTTATCAGAGTGAACTCATAGTTTTCAATGGATACAAATAGATATAGAAATAATTTAGATGCAAATATGTATCTGTCTATACATTTATAATTCCCTTTTCCTAACAGGGGAACAACTGCCTCGTATAACCCCTAATTTAGTTATTTAACTGACAGAGTCATTATCTCTGTCCACTAAGAGGCCCCAAGATTAACAACCCCATGAAAACAACAAGCACCCCTTAGGTCCAGACCTTGGTTTCCCAAGCTATTCTCCACCACAAGAAATAAGTGTGTCTGGAAGAAATGGCCAATTCCAAGGCCGGAGCAGGAAAAGTACATAATGACCCTCAAATATCTTGTACCAGGATATAAAGAAATTCTCTTAAAAAAAATTTGTGGGAACATGAATTAAGGACATACATACAAAAAATGTATATAAAAGGCTCCCATTGGCCAAATCTGGGACAGTTTGGGGGTTAAAATAAATGATAATAACAGATTATGACCCACTAAATAAATTAGAAATTTCTGAGTGCACACTCACAGTGCATATGAGTAAGTTGACAATTTGATGAGGAATATAATTTTTGTATACTCTCAAACTATTACACACACACACACACACACACACACACACACATCTATAATAATTATCAATCACAAAGTGGAAAAATGACTTTTTGGAGTGTAGATACCTGGCAGACATTGCCTTAGTCAAGTGATCAAACTTAACTTAATCAATAATGGGATTAATTGGAGGTTTGTTCCACCAGGTAGGGTCTGAGATGAAGAACACAGCACAGCTTTGGAGATATTTTTGCCAAATATATATATATATATCCTGATTGCAACCTTGAGGAAGCCTGACAAACCCACATTGATGAGTATCCTATAAAGCTAATGGTCTGTAGTCTTCAAAGCTGTCAAGGTCATGAAACTAAAGGAGACATTGAGGGGTTCTTCCAGACTCAATGAATGAAGGTTCATGAAAACGAAATGCAAGTGTGAGGACTCAGAACTGAAATGTTTGACAATAAAGGATACTTCTGTAACCATTGGGAAGATGGATGAGCTTAGAGGGTTGGATAGTAAGTAGTACAATGTAAATGTTACATTGTGTTTATATGGAAGAATGTTTTATTTATAGGAATTATATATGCTAAAATGTGAGGGAGGGAATAGGCTATATCACATTGGCAACATATTCTCAGATAGTTAAGGGGAAAAATAGATTTGTTGTACTATATTTGCAACTTTTCTATTAGAAAATATGGTTTAAAATTTAAAAATCAAAATTAAAGAAAAAGTCATGAAAGAGAAACTTGATTGCCTGGTGTGGTCTTTAGCTGGACTGGAAGGGATTTTGCTTTGGGGGAGGGAAACCCATTCACTTCAGAGCTTGTATTTATGAGGCTCTTAAAATATGGTTGTTTTGCTATTAAAAACATCCTTTGCAATCTTCCTAACCTATCATCAGAAACAAGACACTGCTGCTTACAATTTATGGTTAAATCTTAGCGTCAGTTGTGAATCATTTCATCTTTCCAGGATTTCCAGCCAGAATCCAGATTATCATATGAATTGAACAACTCAAGAATTTGAATTTGGCTACTATATTTAGATTTGTTCACATCCCACAGTGCATTATGCAAGCTTTAGGAGTATTTCAGCCTGTTCCTACTGGTGTTGTCTTAAAGCAAGCAGTCCTTTTCATGCCTGAAATTCCACTTTTAGAGGAAACAAATCCCTTTGAGTCAAAGTATCTTGTTCCCGGGAGCACCTCGTTTGGTGTGTTGTTCACTCTGCACATTCCCCCCACACCAAGACCACTCTTCATCCCTTACTTAGGTCAAGAGACCGACCTGTAATGCCACAGAATGACCTTGAGGTCACTCAGAATGACCTTGAGATCACTCAGGCCCTCTTGTGCTCTGGCTTCTTGTGGGTTCAACTTACATTCATGGATCGGTGGCTGAATTATCATTTCTACTGAGAGTCCCTTTCTCCAGGGTTCCAATCTTTCTCTGGGTTCCAGAAATATGGTTCTCAACCCTCACCTCTCCAGTGCCGCAAGCAGTAATGGTTTCCCACTATAGCCAGCTCTGGAAGGCCCCACTGCCCTTTATGAGTTCTCTTACGGTTATGCTCTGCCTGCAAAGGGCTCTTTTGTTTAACTTGGCTCCACCAGCCTCTTCAGTGTTCCACCTGACTCTCTGAGCATGTCACCTGTCTCTTTCAGAGCCCTGCCTGAATCTCCATATGCAATTCATTCTGAAGTATTAGCCAACAAAATGTGATATTTGGGACAGAGGAGCTGATGGTCTGTGTCATAGGAAGGGGAATTTTTTTACAGCAGACACTGTTGAAACTGGTCTGCAGCACAGAATACATTCTAGGTGGCACAGCTGGGATGACCAAGGCAAGACCAAGTCAGTGTGAGTTGTCTTCTTGCATGGAAGAAGAAATATATAAAAGCTGAAAAGAAAAGTCAGGGGCCTGAACCAGCAACTTAAGCAGGAATGAACATGGAAGGGTGGCCAGGGTTTTATTTCAGCTCAGCTTTGGTGGTAAACACACACCATTAACATATGTGTCCACTCGCCATACATCCAAGCCAGAGAGTGGGAAGGATCTATAAGAAAGTGTTTGCTGATAACTGTTCACGTTATGTTGAAAGTGCCCTCCAGTTGGGAAAAATCAAGTTAGAGAATGGAACATAGCTTTGGACCTCTTTCAGAAGATTTCCTAGTTCTTTTCTTAGCTAAAATAAAGTATTATATATCAAGAATAGCAAGTCCACATTGTTTTGCTCCTACGTTTATCTTAAAGTTCTATCTACACATGGTACCCTCTGTCTGAACTGTGTCGAAATAGAATTGTTGCTTTAGGTAAAACCAAAAAAACTGTATTGGCTTTTTCTAGAATTATGTTAGAAGATTGTTAAAAGAAAAACAAACGTGAGGAATCTATCACCTGTTGAAGCAATCACCTCCTTTGAGTTGGAAATTAAATGGAGGGTCAGGGCTTCAAGCAGCAGAGTCTTGTAGACATAGGCAGGGAGTCGGCTGGCTTCCAAGGATTCATCTTAGACAACTGCTTTTAAATTGCCTTAAGGTAGGAAAAATGAACACACATGAGTCAGTACTGATATTTCACATCTCCTATAAGGCTGCGGTATTTCAGAAGTACTGACATTTAGTACCCAGGTAAAGTGAAACCACTTAAATAAACGTAATTTTGTAATATGGAATTATTGAAAGATTTAGCAACAGGTATATGAGGTTCCTCAACCACTTCATGCCTCCTCACCGAGTCCTACAGCTCATGTCCCACTAATGCAGTAGATCCTAAACAAACACAATTTTGGATAATTCTTGCATTATAATACTGGGTTTAGAGGGTTGTTTTGTTTTGTTTTTTGAGACAGAGTCTTACTCTGTTGCCCTGGGTAGAGTGCTGTGATGTCACAGCTCACAGCAACCTCAAATGAACCTTTAGGCTCAGGTGATCCTCTAGTCTCAGTCTCCCAAGTAGCTGGAACTATAGGTGCCCACCACAATGCCTAGCTAGTTTTCCTATTTTTTTCACTGGAAATGGGGTCTTGCTCAGGCTAGTCTTGAAGTCCCGAATTCAAGCACCCCACCTCCACTTCAGCCCTTGAGAGTGTTAGGACTACAGGTATGAGCCATTGCACCTGGCCTAGAACACTGTTTTTATAATTGTCAGTGTCTACTCCATAATATTTCTGCTAAAGCTTTTCTGCTGTACATAATACAAACCCAGAAATAGGACTAAGCAAATAATTTTACACACCATCTAGCAGAGCTGCACCTGAGACAGGCATTCATAGCTTGGTGATGTTAGGCAGGTTGTAAGGGTGATAAAGATGGTCTCTCTTCTGCGGATCTCAATGTAGACCACAAAAGACCATAATAGAAAGACAAATTGTAGTACATAAACAGCTGTACAATAGTGAAAGTGTTTCATCTTTTTAGAAATCTTAAATATTACATCACCTACCATGATGAATTGAACACTATTCCAAAAATATGTCTTTATAGTGTCCCAGATAACCTGAAATAAATTACATCATAATTTATTTATATTTTTCAGTACAGCATATCAGATATTTATCAAATTTATTTGTCAATGTTGAAGACAGATTTCCCTGTCTTCAATAACTTCATTTAAGTTGTTAATGGGGGGGGGGGGGTAAACAGGCTATATCACATTGGGAACATATTCTCAGATAGATTTCTTGTACTGTATTTGCAACTTTTCTATAAGAAAATATTTTTTAAAACTTAAAACTTAAAATTAAAGAAAAAGTCATGAAAGTGAAACTTGATTGCCTGGTGTGGTCTTCAGCTAGACCAGATATGACTTTGCCCTGGGGGAGGGAAGTCCATTCACTCCAGAGCTCACCTTGGGAGAGCTGGCTCTGGGGACAGGTGCATGGTGGACTGCTAGACTCCTTCCGATGGTATCTAGATATAAGAAGGCTTTGTGATTTCCCAGTAACTTCTATTTCTTTAGCATTTCAATACCATAATCATGTTAATAAGAAGGTAATTATCACCTGCACCGTGTACATATAAAGCATGTTCATTGTAGTTCCAATTAAAAAAAACTTTAGCTGGTTTTTTAGGGCATGGCATGTTCTCATTAAACCCCAAACCATCAGATTCTTTTCTAAATATTCACCATCAATCCCTTGAACAGAGTTAATCATATTCTTTTGGCAAATTTTACAACTGGCTATAGTTTCTTGAAATTATAGAAAGATTTGTAAGATTTGCTATTTATGCTCTAGTCAAAATGTAAAAATTTACAAAAACCCTGTATACTACATATAATCCACATATTGATAATTTAAGTTTTTATTATTTCTTCCTTTTCAAAAATTGATATAGAATAATTTCACATATTTTTGAGGAATATGTGATAATTTAATACATACAATGTGTAATTGTCAAGCAAGGATACTTGGAATATCTGTCACTTCAAATGTTTACTGTGTTTCTTTTCTTCGTACTGGGGACATATTTTTAAAAGTCAAAGTCAGTGTTTCTGAGATTGTACAAATTTATTTCACTTATTTGGATGTTACCTCACATGCATAGAGATTACAGTTTCTCTGAACTTGGAGCCCTTTGTGGTGAATATTCTTTGCAACTAACTTGGGCTTTATTTTTCAATGAGACTGGCCCTAGCTTTTGCGGTTTGGGACTGTTCTCTGAGTTAAGGGCATTAAAGTCAAATGAAACTGCCTGGTTTTGCCTTTGGCTAACATTACATCATGTTTCCCAAAGATCTGTGCCTTCTTTGTTCTTGTTGCTTCAAACATAAAAAAAAAAAAACAAAAAAAAAAAACCTTTTTTTCCAGCATTTTTTCATGAACTTCATTTATTGCAGGATTGAGCCTTTCCTGACATTGTTCTTTGAGTCTGTTTCACCCTTTCCTCACATTTCCATTTAGTTTCATGTGTGTGCATCCCACTCACAGATGATAAACATGTTTTGTGTGAGTTCTCAGAGGGTTAGTCACAGACGAGCGAGACAAACAACAGAGCAAAGCAACAAGTGTCAACTTCTACGAGACGGGCGCATCTGAAGACCAGCAGATGCCACTTCGAGAGCCCCGGCCCTCGGCCTGCCCCCTGTCCTTTGTTTTGGGGAGATTCTGCAGGAGAGGCTACTGGGAAAAGTTGCTGGCAGCTGCTCTGCTCACTGTCAACTGGGAACCCCCTAAGAACCCCTGAGACACCTCCCCAGCACCAGCCCTGTTAGCTGTGCGAGCATTTGTTCTTAGAAATTTCCAGTGCTTCCCAGAGGAAGCTCCATAGGCTGGGCATTCTTGCACTCATTCATTAAATGAGTATTCAGTAAGTGCCTACTGTGTGCTGTGCACTGCTGGCCTTGACACTGGACATTCCGGTGGGTCTTGAATGATGAGAAACAGAGCAAGGAAGCTTCAGGCAGAGGCAATGGCACGCGACAGTGCTGAGAGTCAGACAACAGTGTGGTAGGTTTTAGGCAAGAGCTGTGGATCCTTCAAAAACGCTGGAGAGTAAATCTCCAGGGAACGAGGAGCAGCCAGTCTGGAGAGGTCAACAAAGCCTGGCGTGTTCCCAGGTCTGCTAAAACCCCATGTAACAATCAAATATTTGTTTGACTAGTAAGATGAAGTTAAAGTGCTAGAACTAGTAGTTGAAATGTTATTTGGGACAGTACAGTAGTTCTTATAAAAACTGCAAGAATTTGAGAAGATGGTAGTTTGGTTTTTTTTGAGGATTGAATAAATGAAGGAAGAAATGAGTGATGTAAGAAATTAAAACAGAAGAATGGTGGGTCAGATTTGCATTTATGAAAGGTATTTATTTTGTCAATTGAGCAGTATATTGGGATGGAAAAAGAAAAAACAAGGAAAGACCAAATAAAACATTAGCAAGATCCTAGAACCTGAGAAAGCGGCAGGGGGTAGGGAGGAGAGTCAGGCTGATGGCACCGGCCAGCTCCCTGCCACGCAGGAGCACCCCCCCCCCCCTGGCCTGCAGGGGCCAGCAGGGGCCAGCAGGGGCCAACCTGGACGTCAGCCTCGCAGGGAAAATCGGAATGGGAAGTGGAAGAAGAGGAGAGCTAGTCGGGTAGCAAAGCCGGTTGGGCTGGCTGGCTGGCTGGCTGGATTTTAAGTTTGAAAGCTCATGGCAGAGGCAGTGCGGATTAGCTATAGTTTTCCTTTACATTTTATTTCGGTAGCCACAGTGTGTATTCTCAGCTTACCATTACCCTCATCAAACCATAGGATCCAGAAAAAATGTTGAAAAGCTGAACCATTTTTTAGACACGCTTGTTACTTACTGAACAGCTAATGTCAGACACGAGGTTTCGAGGTTCGTGGCCATGTCCTTGTGCTGGTTGTGTCCACACACGCTGCCTGGTCTTCATGAGAATTTCATTTATGTTTTTTTCCACTTGAATCTCTTTTTAACTTTTAATTTATTAATGTATTTATTGTTTCAGGAACGTGAGGGTCTAAAGAATTAGGTTACAATGTTTGCATGTGTTAGGTAGAGTGCCTCTTATAATTGTGCTCCGCCCCCAAGAGGTGTGCCAACCCCCTAACATTGTGCCCATTAAGTGGGAGCACCCGAAACCCCCTCCCTCCTTCCATGTCCCCACTCCCTAGTTCCCCTGCGCCCCCCCAAATTGACTTGAGTTTTTCTCTCATGTATTAGCTCATCTGCTGGCTTCATATTAGACTCGAGTACATTGGATTCCTGCTTCTCCATTCTTGTGATACTTTACTAGGAAGAATGTGTTTCAACTCTATCCAGGTTAATACAAAAGCTGTAAAGTCTCCATCCTTTTGTGGCTGAATAGTATTCCACATACCACAGCTTGTTAATGCACTCCTGAGTTGGTGGACATTTCAGCTGTTTCCACATTTTGGCCATTGTAAATTAGGCTGTGATGAACAATCTGGTGCAAATGTCCTTTTGATAAAATGATTTTTTTCTTCTGGGCAGATGCCAGTAATGGGATTGCAGGATCAAATGGGGGTCTAATTTGAGTTCCTTGAGGATTCTGCATACTTCCTTCCAAAGAAGCTGTATGAGTTTGCAGTCCTACCAACAGTGTACAAGTGTTTCCCTCTCTCCACATCCACACCAGCATCTGCAGCTCATGAAAATTTTACATTTGCCACAACTTTCCACTGACTGGCCCCAGTGTCCTCTCTTCATGACATCTGCTACCTTAACATACCACTTAATACCTGATCAGATGTCACTAATCGTTTCTTGCTTTTTTGTCTAAAGCACCTAATCCTTCTAGTATAATCTCCATGAGGGCAAGCCCCTCTCCACAGGGTAGAAGCAGGTTAATGTGATAAAATCAATGTAATTAATCTCGTAATTCAAGTTCAGCACAGCACTTAGCAAAATCAAAGTCTGCCTCCTAAAAAAAAAATCACTAATATTTTAAATTTGTGTTTTCAGTCAAGTGAGTTTTGAAATGTCTTCAGATAAAAATTAATGTGTTAGAAAAGATAGTAAATGTCTTCCTATCTTAGCATTAGAATGATTAAAAGTCACCGATCTGTTCTTTTGGGGGCCATTTAATTTTTTCATTTTGAAAGTTTATTGCAAGTTCGTAAGATTTCATGTTTCTCAGTTTCTATTTCCAAAGTGTGGATGTTATTTCTATATTTGTTAAAAATGTATCTGCATTTGCACATTTCTGAGATGATCTGCAGGTGTGAAGTTTCTGTTCAGATTTTTAAGTAACTTCATTTTCAAAATCTTATCTTTACATTAGAAATTCTAAGGTGCTGCGGGCCCTTTTATTTTTTCAGAAGACTGGCTTGATTTTTAATGGCTTATTCATTTTAAAGATGAATTAAGAATGTTTATAAAAAGTCTTACTAATAAAATTTTGTTGTTCTTTGGGTCACGATTTGAGACCTTTAGCAAGATAAAAGGGCCATAAAGCAGATGGTACGATAAATTTGGTTTGAAATGAAAGAAGACCATTTATTTTCCAGCCTTTACTGATATTTTCTGGAAGAATAATTTTGGATCAGGCAGGGGTGAGGGAGAATATTTAATCATATTTGCTATAAACTGACTTTATGCTTAAAATGCATACAGGGCTATCCCAGGGTTAGGACTCATGGAATGGCCAGACAATAAGTAAAACTATTTTGGTCAAGGTCATACCACGGCTGTAAAGGTTGCCAAACCCCCCAGGTTTAGTGCAGTTGATCTCTAAGCACTGCCTGCCTTGTCACTAACCACTTCCCAGTTTCTGCAGCTGGAGCTAAGCATGCAACCAGAGACATGGTCTAAAACAGGAGGGTTGCTATTTGGTGAAGAATAATTAAGTCACTCTAAAACTCCACCAGAAGACCAAGGCTGAGTTGCCCACAAATTTTGATTCTGCACCCAGAATCATCCATTTAACCCAAGTGCACTGGACTGGTAAAGCAGAGACAGAAACTAAGACAGCAGGAAAGGAATTGGGAGGGAGATAACACATCTCAGTCCAGCCTCAGTCATACTGCCTTACAGCATTGACCTTTCTGACCTCTGCTTCCTTCTCCTGAGAAATAGCCAGTCCCTATGGTTTAGGAAACTGGTCAAGACTCAAAATCATTGGCAAATGTCCACAGTCTATTTATAAGAGATCAAGAAAGTCACTTTGTGAACTTCACCTTTAGTGGGACTTCCTGTGTCTGCAGCAATTCTTTTGCATGTAGGTGAACTGCTTGAGGACCAGGCGAGCCTCCTGGCTCAGTGGAATCTGCGTTTTGCTTCATGTGTAAAATAGTAAAATTACGGAACCTCAGAAAGGCTCCCAAACCATCAATCACAAATCAGACCCTTGACACGTTACTACATTCCTACCTGACGATTGTTGGGAAGGTTAATTTCATGTGCCTGATTGGTGAGGCTATGGTACCCTATTTTTTTTTTTTTTTATTGTTAAATCATAGCTGTGTACATTAGTGCAATCAAGGGGTACAATGTGCTGGTTTCATATACAATCTGAAATATTCTCATCAAACTGTTCAACGTAGCCTTCATGGCATTTTCTTAAGTAGAAAAAAAGACTATACAGTTGTATGTAGACATTTATGTACCCTATTTTGAATTGAACACTAGATTAAATGATGTTGCCGTGAAAGTAGTTTTTAGATAAAATTTACATTTAAGTCAGTAACTTCTGGGTAAAGCTGGCTACCCTCTGTGCTGTGGGTAGCCTTATCAAATCAGCTAAAAGCCTTCAGAGGAAAGACTGCTTCCTTCCTGCCAGGAAGCGGGAACTCTCCCTCCAGGTGGCCTTTGGAGCCAGCTGCAGCGTGAACTCTTCCTTGGGTCTCCAGCCTGCTCTGTAGCCCCTGTGCTTGCTGGCCATACAACCATGTGAGCTAACTTGTTAAACGAATCTCCTTCTCCTCCCCCCCCACATGCACATATACATATACAGCATGTATATATGCATAAAAACGTATCTTCTAGTGATTCTTCTTTTCTGGAAAACCCAAACTATACTCCAATCTAGCCGCAGTCTTCGTAACAATATGGCCCTGGAATGGAATTCCTTCCCCACAGGTTGCTATACTTCAGGCAAGTTACGTATACCTTTCTGACTCTACCTCCCCAGCTATGATATAAGCACATACCATCCTTAAAAAGATGTCTTGGACATTCCAGGTGACAGGTACACAGCAGCCGCACCATGAATTGCTCTTCCTAAGTGGCAGTCCCCATTTGGCTTTGATGAATTATATGTGAATAAACCCTGCTATCAGCTGTAGCAGGAGCCAAAGATACGGCTAGTTTGAACTTCACAAACGAATTCCCATTTCTTAGTTAGAAATTGACTGCATGATGCATTTTAGGGTTAATGTTCGTTGCAACATTGCTACATATTTTACAACAGAATCAGCTTCAAGTCTCCCCCAGGGTGGTAAAGGAAGATTCTCTCCAGAGAACAGACTTTCCGTGGCTGGTGAGAGGAGGGACCGCTGGTGAGTACAATCAACTTTGGAGTTGGGAGATGATGGACTGAACTTCTGGTTACCCCGTGGACCTTGACTACTTTTGAAAACAGATAGTGTAGAACTTCAAAATAGAATCTTCCTGAGGAGAAAGAGGAGGGCTCATGTGTTTTCTAGGGAACATAACTATTGTAGAGGTGATTGTTTTCTAAACTTGAGTTTCAGGGATCCCAAGGGTTTCTCAGCATCATGATTAGCGCTTTGGATATGAAGTCATAATGAATTGTTTATGATAATTTTTAAAGAGAAAAACTAAAGCTTTTGTGAAATTGAATGCTTATATTCCATATTTAATTTGCTTTTATGGAGGTTTTGGAAAGATACATTTCCATCAAGTGTTTGCTCACTAGGTTGGTGCTATAACAACATTGACATTGCTTCCAGGTCTAGGTCCAGACTACATCCGACAGGACATTGAGAGTTTCTTACTTGTTAGTCAGTCCCTAAACTCAATGTTTGTAAGAAAAGATTCAAGGAAATTTTGCTACCTCTTCTTAACACACATTTCAAATTAATAACATGATATTGTGTATAGCACCAATGAGACTGCATGTTCAAGAATCAAGACAGACAGATGTGACTTTACAGTGCAAGAGTCAGGAAAAAATGAAAACTCTTATCTAAAAGTTGTTTGCTTGCAAATTGTATACAGAACCAGGGAGTTAGTTACTTAGTAAGCTGGACTGAAAGTTGTTAGCGAGCTATCAGGTGGCCAGCTCAGGCCAGGTGTCACTTCTCAGCATCAGGGGCTGCTGCCAGTGAGCCCCAGCCACGGCCTGCAGCAGTCTGAAGAATCTAACAGGAAGAGAAGGCATGGGACACTCAAAATCAGCCACCAGTAACAGGACATTTAGTTGAAATTCAAGGAATAAGCGCAATAGGTTCAATTAGCACTTGTCTGGAAAGTTGTGGGAGCAATAGATAGGAGAGAAAAGTTGGAAAATGTCAATAATATTTTCTTTGTGAATAAAATAATACAAGTACTAATAAAATACTATATTTAGCTACTATGTATGGTTTTTGTCTGTTATTTATGGGGGGAAATTATGAAAAATTGTGACACTCTGCATTGGTCTTGAAAATAACTAGAAACTTCCATAACTGACTTTTGCATCCACTACCGGGAAAAGTTCCCTCAGATTCAGCATTTGTCACTTTATCGTCTTCCTGTTTATTTTTTCACTTAGTGTTACTTTTTTAGAGACTTTTTTTGGGTTTGTCAACAACATGGGATAAGGCTCTTTTTTTTTTTCTATGACCCTGTGAGAAAGTTCACAGGGTCAGGATACAGATACGTATGCCCAAGAATAAAAACCTAGTTCCCTGGGTTGACCTTAAACAATCAATCTAATGCCATTTTTTCCCATTTCCTTAACAAGTATTCAAGAACAAAATTATCTTTCCTTTGCTTACGTTTATAAGGCATTTTAATATATTAGTTTTTGCTTCTTCTGATATTTAGAGCTTGTATTATCTGACTTTTTGTGGGAGTTGTCTCAGCACTGTGCTCTCATTTTAGGGGAAAAGAAAGAAGTTTTGCAGTAACATTTCATTTTGTCATCACAGATAACAGATCATGAAAAAACTATAGCTTTGTAATATTCTAGAAACGAATATTTCCCTAGAATTCCCATGCAAAATTAATAGTGACAAGAGAAAGGAAAGCTCTCTTAATTAATGATTCTGAGAATTACTTGTTCTTGTCAGTACACAAGCATAGAAAAACTACATTTTATCAAATAAATACTCACCCTGTTGCAGACATATTTCAAACTTTATGAAAATTCAAAACACATAGGAAATTAGGGTCAATTTTTCTTTAAATTTGCTTCTGCTGCCTGTGCTGTTTCATTAAGCTCTATAATGTGCGTTACTAAACTTGAATTTAATTCTTGGATCAGCCATTCCCTGTGTGAACACACTTACTTTGTGTTCTAGTTTCTAGTTGGCAAAACAGGAGGATAAACAACATATTTACCCATAGGAGTTTTAATGAGATGAACACAGATTGCTTCCCAATGCTTTAAAAAAAAAAAGTATATTTGACAGCAGTGTGGGGCAGTATAAAAAACAAGGATTTTCAAATATAATTAGGCCTGTGTTTGTAACTGGATACTGCTAAATAGGAAGTATATGACCTTGAGGAAATTATAACCAGTTTCTCTAATTACTTACTAATAAAATTAGGATAACAATCGTATCTACTACATAGGGTTGTCATGGGGATTATATAAGATGGGGGGAAAAAAGTGTTTTGTACACATCCTAGATCTTGGGACCATTTATTACTGCATGAATATTAGTTGATGAGTCTATTTTCACCTAAAGAGGTGGTGTGTATCTCTATGTATATGCACACACATGCACACACATACATAACCACATGTGTGTGTGTGTGTGTGTGAACAGTCACCTCACATACATAACCACATGTGTGTGTGAACAGTCACCTCCACACCAAAAGCCAGGGTGGATTCAGATCTCCGTCATGTTCCCAAGAGTAAGATGGTATGTGCCATGGACAGCTGGGAGCACAGGTGCACGTGGACATTTCTTTTGGAGTCGTCAGTCACAGTGTAGTAATTGAAGCCACACATGAAGATAAAATCCGCTAGTGAAACACATGCATTGATAGAGTCACACAGACGGGGAGAATGAACGGAAGTGAGGACAAGTCCCTGGGGTCACATTAAGTAAGGGGCAAAAACAGGAAGAAAAATGTGTCTTTTCTGAACCAGCAGCATGGAACTGGGGGTTGGATACAAATACTGACAAAATTTTACCTGGGAAGAGGGCAAGGAATTGACATGTTTGATGAGCTCTGCTATTTCTGGTGCAGATTTTAAGGGAATTCCTGGGATGTAAGGGGTGCGCAGAAGCAGAGGCCCTCAGCGGACCAGCCTCAGTACTGCGCCCACACACAGAAGCAGAGGCAGGTGGGAAAGGGAGCCAGGGCCTGACAGGAGGATTTGAACGTTTTGAGTTGTACTTTTCTTCCATGACTGAAGGAAATTATAAAGTGAGAACAAAGGCTTTGGGATCTTAAATGGCTCTCAGAGTGCAGAAGGTGACGTAAGGAAGGACAAGGGTCAAAGGCCCCTATCTAAGGGCTGCTGTGGCTCCCTTAAATGTCTGCTCTGGTCTCCCCTGCCTCCCTTCTGTCTTTCATCCTCCACTGCTTGCTTTGAACTCAATCACTCACCCACCTTCCTCACTAAGCTAGCAGCTTCTCATCCTGCAAATCTCAACTCGAGCATCAGCTGCTCTGGCACCTTTCCCTGTCCCCGGTGACATCCCCTGGGTCTTCACACAGCTCCCTGTTATGAAACCCACCTCGCTGTATCACTATGGCTGGTTGCTTGTCTGTCTTCCCCTCTAACTTGCAAACTCCCTGAAGGTAGAAACCAGGTCTCCATATGCCCTGGCGTCTGTCTCAGAACCTGAAGTATAATCAACATGTGATGAATGAATGAGGGGACAAATGTCCGTACACAGCGGACCGAATACAACCCACACACTGACAAAACCATGAATGGAACACGGAAGTAGGCCGTGTAAAAGCAAGCTTCTTGAAAATGAGTCTTCTAAGAGAAGAAGGGTAGTTAGTGAGCATTATTTTGCAGTAAAGGTCAATCAGTTCTCATCAAGCCATTCTAGCACAATCTGCATGCAGACAATGAGCGTCCCTCACAATTGCTTCTGAGTTATTCTGCAAAGCACTTATTTCCCTGTCAGCTGAAAGCCACACGGGTGGGAAAGTAATGAAAGTGCTTTCTTTTTAACGTGCTCTTTCACTGGCTTTTCTGCTGCAGGAGAGAATCAGTCTGACCTTCCCCACAACCAGTGATGTTTTACAGTGTTTTAAGAAATAAAAGCCACATGAAGGTCAATGCCTTCATCCTGGGGAGGCTGTGCTTATATTCCATCAAGTCCACGATTTCATGGAACTGGTCAGCCAGTGTCTTGTTAGAGTGTAGATAAGGCCTGTCACCAATGCTCATGAAGAAAACCCTGGAGTTCAGCCTTCTTTATTGAGGCCTAGAAAATAATTAAATTCCCCTACCATGAAAGCATAATTTATTTTAACATTGCTGTACATCAATGTTTTTCAAATGTTTTTCCACACTCATGAGATCATGACCTAGTCCTTTTGTTTCCCAAAATATGAAGGGGATTCAAATGGTTTTGTTGCCTGGATAGCTTGTGTACTGCTCAAGCCAGGGCTGTTAGTGTGCCCACCACCCAGATAGAGTTTGTTATACTTATTGGTAGGTTTTCACCCCCCCCTTCTTGATTTCCAATGAATCTTACTTCTCTCTGTACCCATATGTACCCATCAAATATTTCCAAATTATTACAGACAGTACATGAGGTGTTTGCTTTTCCACTCTTTTTTTTTTTTTTTTTTTTAATCTTATTCATTCATTTATTTTTTGTGATAGACTATTAAGCTTTTCCCCTGGGTAGAATATCATGGTACCATTGCTCACAGCAAACTCCAACTCTTGGGCTCAAGCGATCCTCTTGACTCCGTTTTTCTATTTTTAGTGGAAACGAGTCTCACCTTTGCTCAGGCTAGTCTCGAGCTCAAGCAATCCACCCACCTCAGGCTCTCAGAGTGCTGAGATTACAGGTGTGAGCCACTGTGCCTGGCTGCTTTTCCATTCTTGAGCTATTTCACTTCGGGTGATCAACTCCAGTTTTATCCAAATTACTGTGAAGGACATTACTTTGTTAATTCAAAGGGCACTAATTAAACATACATAGGTGAGTCGGAAGTTTCCTGGACACCTCCCTTCGTCTCTGCACATCACTTCTGGGCTATTCTACAGACTTTTAAAGCACCACTTCAACCCAGGAATTGATTTCTTCAACCAGCATGGGTATCACTCAGAGAAAAGCAACACTGATGAGTGTCCTTTGCTACAGTCCCCAAAGTAAACTCTACTGTTTCACCACTGCATCCATTTTTACTATCTCGACTATTATCAAGCTGAGTGATTCAGTTAAATTTCTGACTGCTTTATGCTTTAATAAATTTTATCTTTAGACTTCCCTTTGTGTTGTTTTCATTGTTTTGTTTCCTTATTTCAGGTGATGAAGAGAAAAGGAGCCCAGAGCACAGGAGCGTCACCTTAGGATGCAAGACTAACTTCAGCAGAAAGCAGGGAAATGAGTATTCAACTTACCATTCTTAGGCCTTTACCTTAGTTTTGGCTCTATGAAAAAAAAAATTAACAAATTTAGATTACAAATATTAATTGACATTGATCTGTGATTCTGTAATTGAACAGCATGTCATTCTATAAAATGGAATGAGTGTTCTGATGAGCTGAGCAGAGGACATGTTTAGACACCTGTTGCAGACAGAAAAGGGCTTGCCAGAGAGGAAAGACGAAGCAGAGGCCAAAGAGCAGGCTGGTCCTTACAAAGTGACCTTTGCAAAAGTTAAAACATAGGGGACTTCCTTATCTTGCTGGGAAGATAAACCTGGTCTACGTATTTGGCTGACCTCTGTCTCTATCTCTCTCCTGATGTCTCAGAAGGTCAGATAAAGGTGGGGCGGAGACAAGATGGTTGACAAAAGCCAGCTTTGCACAGAGGCTCCCATCCAGAAGGAGAGTTCAAGGACACAAATTTAGCAAGTAACCTGGTGGATTAGAGCTGCACCAAGAGAGAAGGTTGAAGAATGCACATCAACCCCACTGAGGTTAACTGTGACCCCAAGGATACAAACAAAAGGGTTGAAAAGATACCAGCTGAAAACAAGACAGAACCACTTAGCCCCACCACTCAGGTCCCCAGTTTCTCAGGCCATAGCACAGTACGGGTTCTCGACAAAGCTCCGGGGGAAAAAACAAACGATGTAAAACAATCATGGGGCAGAATCAGCGGAAAAACTCTCATAATATGAATAACCAGAATAGATCAACTGCCCCAACTGCAGATGTAACTGAGACCCCATTCATAAACAGCTGGCTGAGATGTCAGAAATCGAATTCAGATTAATAGAATGGAAGAAAATTTGGAAGTAGAAATTCGAAGAGCAATTCAAAAGTCAGAAATAGAAATTCGAGGAGAAATTCAAAAGTTATCTCAATAATTTAATGAATTTAAAGACAAAAACCACCAAAGATTTTGATGTACTGAAGCAAGAATATGTAGCCCCCAAAGATCTGAAAAGTACAGTAGAATCCCTCAGTAACAGAGTGGAGCAAGCAGAAGAAAGGATTTCTGACATTGAAGACAATAACTTTGAATGCTCCCAAACTCTCAAAAGGGAAGAGAAATGGAGAGCAAAAACGGATCATTCTCTCAGATAATTTAAAGAAGGTTAATATCCGCCTCATTGGAATCCCTGAAAGTGATGAAGTGGCCTTGCAAGGCACAGAGG